>JAKSZP010004285.1:0-99186 GCA_022478985.1 Massospora cicadina | reverse complement strand
GTTTATATAGATGCATTATCTCAAGCAAATAACCAAAAATCATTAAACTTGACACAAGTATTCTATAAAGTTTGGGAATGGAATGCTAATATGTAATTGTTTAATATAATCATATAAATTTAAACATCAGTTCTATATAAGATCTAGAACGTATATTTCTAATGGTAATTATATAGCAATTTGGCTGTGTATTTTCATATTTATTTAATTCAATAGTTTCATAGGCTTTGATATTTAGTTGGTAGTTTTTGTCTGTTTTGTAAGTTCAATAATTGGTTTTTGCTGAGTGGTGGTTTATTTTTTGGTTGATTTGATAGGCTCAATAGTTTCAGATAAGAGATTGATGGTTTAATTAATTTGGCAGACTTAATTGCTTTTAGCTAAGTGGTTGGAGGTTGGAATTTTCTAATAGGTTTAATGGTTTCTGAACTTATTGATAGCTATCTACCAATATAAAAGCTATAATAATTTAGAATCTGATTGATTTGATAAGTTTATTTTATTTGGCCAAGTGGTTGATGGTTTTTGGTCAAGTCAATAGGTTACAGTTTAGCTTTGGAGGTGATTAGTTATTGGTTGATTTGATAAGTTTAGTTAGTTTTAGATGAGTGGTTGGTCTTTTTGGTTGCTTCAATTGAGCAATTAGATTTAGCTGAGTAGTTATTGCTTAACTATATATATAAATCTAAATTAATCAATTTGAATCACCTGAAATTCTATAGACATCATAGCGAAGCATGGGTAACTCTGCTAGTTTTATAATAAAAACCCCTATAAAGGTGACACGGTGCACATATAGAATGGGGCTAAGCGGCCCAGGTTGGAGGGATCCTGGGCGGACAAACAGTGCATGAGGGAAGAGCTGCATGGTACTTGCAATGGCAAGGGTAATGGAGTGTGAGACCTCCTCAAAGAGGTTCATGCACAGGAGCAATCAGAATGTCATAAAAGTTTAAAAATAATGTAAATGGGGTAAAGGTTTATTTGGGAAGTTGACCAACAAGGAATGTTGGTTAATAAAAATGTATTTAAGCTCAGATGGGGAAATTGGGGTTATGCCACAGTGGGCCCAAGCAGCAACTCACCAATAGGGCAATACTGTCATCCAAGTTAGTAGAATAGGCCAAAACTGGCTTCACTCGAGTGATTGATTGAAGTTGGATTCAACCTGAATGCGTTATTTTGTAGATGGAATGGGTTTCAAATCCCCATTCCTTGACTAACCAAACTAAACCATCCGCCTTTATTTGGTAGATAGTTCATTTTAATGCTTGGCCTGATGTCAGAGGCTGGGCACTCGGCACCCCACTAGGACCAACCTGGGCATATTTTGCCCTTACTCAGCGCTGGTCTAGGGTGTGCTTCAGGTCTGGGAGGCCCTGTATCTTCACCTTTTGGGCCTCCAGGTGCCCAGCCTTATCTTTGGGGTTGGTCCCCACTATTATGTCATATGTTCATGACAAAACCATGGCAGGTTTGTGTATGTTGTGCAATACAATTGTAAGTGATCTTAAAATACATGCTGAAATTGTCAACTCATTTGATAAATCATTGTGCTGAGATTGGTGTATCCCCCTTTAGGTTGGGACCATCTAGTTCTAAAAAAAGATAAATCATTGTGCTGACTCTGGGATCAGATGATACCCCATTCAGGAGGATCTTGCACTCTTGAGCTAAATTTCTTACAGTATTATGTGGATACAATTGCAGCTTTTTTCCTGCTTCCTTTTATTTTCCTGAATTATCAGTACTTGGAATCAAAGACCTAGATGGCCCTTTGGGGCCGCAGGGATCTTTTGGCCTTTCTGGCTCCTCATATTCAAGGGTGCTATCAGACAAAGGTACTTTATTAAACGTTGTTGTAGCAATTAAAGGAGGTTTTTCAATTTTTTCTGAGATGTTGATCCTAGAAAAATTAAAGATTAGTATTTTGGCAAAGCTGATTCTCCAGGTAGCCAGAAATCCCACCACTCAGCATAGTGAGATGGCAAAAACTTAATTGATCAACTGTCAATTTCCACAATGGGCTCTCAGTTGTTGCATACAAATGAGGAGGCTACACTGTATAAATCTACAATATTGAAATGCAGGGTCTGTGTAACGCACTGGCTCCTTCCAATGAGCCATGAATGAGTTGGGCAACAGGATCCATGTTAAAGACCATAAGGCTGACAGGATTTGATACTACTCTCCTGGTGCGCGCGCTACAAGATTGGATAAGCACCCCCTGGAAGACAGTTGCAAGTATACTTAACCCCAGCAACGTGCCTTGACTCCAAGACAAGGTATAGAGGGAGGCAATAGCCCTCCCAAGCTCACTCTCAAAGTCCAATTCTTGTTGATTTAAGCCAAACATGGCTGCAGTTAGGCAATATCTATAAAATAAACTCAAATTGTAAATATATGAATTTTAGGTTCCTTTATTTAATATTTAGCCAAGTTGATAGAAAACAGAACTGAGGAGCCTATAGCTCCCAGTTCCTTCCCTATATACACATGCTAAAAGCTAAAATAAAATATAATATAAGCTTATGGTGCCAACTTGAATAATGTTTGGTGTAAACTTTACAGCAGGATTGCAGAATCCTTACTCAATGGTTCTGTGCCAGTTCCGATCCTCAACAGTTCCGCGCCAGTTCCATTTTGAATCCCAATTGAACCGCAAAACTCCCAAGCACCTGTTTCATTCCAATCTCAATTTGAATCCAAATTGAATCTCAAAACTACCCATTTTACTCGTTTTCCATTTTATTCTGACTTGGACACCCATCTTGCTCCTTGGCCTACTCCAAGCTTTGGCCCCTTAGGCGTCCTTGCCAGAACCAACGCCCCCCTGCTCCTCCATACATACAGACACAGCCTGCCCTGTCTTACCAAAGATCAGGGCAATGTGATGCTGAGGATAGACCTCAACCATCACATCACCCCCTAGACAGGAAGAACTCTTGGATTTTCTCAGGACATTGGGCACAATCCCTAGCTGACTGCCATGTGGACTCCTCAATAGGATGACCCACCCAATGTACCAAGAATGAACGACGTCCTCACACCACTTTGGTGTCAAGGATCTCCTCAACTTCATACTCTTTGGCTCCTCCTCAAGCTGGAAATAAAGGAGAAGCCCTTTCAGGTGGCTGGCTAAAGAATGACTTGAGCTGCAATACATGCAACACTGGATGGGCTCTTGACCCTTCTGGGAGCTTCAGCTCAAATGCTACCTCATTCACCGCCCTCACTACCTGATATGGGCCCAATGCCACTGGCCCCAATTTTTGGCTCCTTACAGGCAAGGCATAGTTCCGAGCATTCACCAAGACCCAATCACCTCTCTTGAAAGCTCTATCTTCAGATCTATGCCAGTCCATCTTCCTCTTCTGAGCTGCAACTGCCACCACCAAATTCTTCTTCAGAAGCTCCAGGGTGTCCCAGGTATCTCACGACAGCTCATCTGCTGCTGGATTCTGACCTTGCTCCCTGGGCCCCATACCCTCTGGGTGTTGGCTGTGATTTGCAAAAAATGGGGTCATACCCGTGGATGAATGCTTATGATTGTTATAAAGCAAATTGAGCCAGCTTCACCCAATATACCCAGTCATCCTACCGCCCTGAAACATAGCACCTCAAATATTGCTCCAATATATGATTTACTCTCTCAGTTTGGCCATCTGACTGAGGATGGTATGCTGATGAATGGCAAGCCTTGATCTTTAGATTCCCCAACATGTGGAGCTAAAATAGATATAAATTGTGGACCACGATCTGACACAATCTCTTCAGGCACCCCATGTCTGAGAAAACCTCATTTACAAAAATCTGTCCTGCCACCTTTGCAGAAATGGTTGACCGACAAGGGAAAACTCTGCATATTTAGTCAGGTGATCCACCACCACCATCAAGGCATCCATCCCCTGTGACTTGGGCAGTCCTGTGATGAAGTCCACACTCACTGAGGATCATGGCCTACAAGGAATTTGAAGCGGCTTCAATTTCCCCCCCCCCCCGGTGCCACCCGTTGGGCCTTTGCCCTGGCGCAAACCACACAACGTGAAACATACTTCCACACCACCACACCCACACCTCTCCACAAATAGTGATGGCGAACAATATTAACATCTTCTCTTGACCGGGATGACCTGCCAGAGGATGGTCGTGATTAGCTGCCATTACCTCTTGTTGCAGACTCTTCACAGGGACCCAAATCCTTCCCTTATGGCATATGATACCACCCTGAACCAAGAATCCCACATGCCCCCTGCTTGCCTCACCTTCTCCTGTCTCTTCTCTTATCCGTTGGCCCAGCTCACATCTTTGCTGTGCAGTCCAGATTCTTCCTGCCATTCCTTCTCTCCAGCCCTGGATTGTTGCAAACAGGTTCTGGGGCAACATCATGGCTGTATTGAACTTCCTCAACTCCTCATCAGAAAACACCAGTCCAGTATCACGGCTCAATAAATCTGGTAAGATATTTTGTTTTCCCAGCTTGTATTCAATCCGCAGGTCATATTGAACCAACTCTAAGTGCCACCGGGCCTGCCTCTGGTTCATCAGGCATGGGGACTTATAGTATTCTAAGGCTCAATGGTCCGTTCAGATGACAACCGGGTGCCTGGCATACAACAGGTGGTGTTGCCACTCCCCCAAAGCTGCAACTATTGCCAAAAGTTCCTTATTATAAACTGGATAGTTGGTTTCAGCTGGTGCCATCTTCTGACTGAAGTAACAGACATGATGTTCAACCCCATCCTTACCCTCCTGCAACAACACAGCTCCAAGTGCAAAATTTGACGCATCAGTCTCTACCATGAATGGTTTGCTTGGGTTGTGGGTGTGCCAGAACTGGGGCTGTCAGCAGACTCGTCTTCACTTGCTGAAATGCCCTCTCCTCAGCCTCCCCCCAAATGAATGGCACGTCTCCCATCAGTCTTGTCAACGGCACAGCCCATTGGGCCAGATCCCTAGAGAACCTCTGCACAAAATTTACCACCCCCAAAAAGCTTCGCACTTCAGTCCTATTCCCAGGAGCCTTCCATTCCCGCACCACCCGCAACTTATCAGGACAGATTGCTATCCCTTCTTGGAGGACCACGTTCCCTAGGAAGGACACTGATTCCTTATTGAACTCGCACATGGGTGGCTTCAACTTCAAGCCCGCGTTCCTAACCACCTCCAATACACTTCTCACATCCCTCACATGGTCCTGTGCCAATCTGGAAAACACCAGGATGTCATCCATATAAGCAACACAACACCTACCCACTAAGTCCCCCAATACATGATCAATCATGCGCTGGAAAACTGCAGGGGCATTGCGTAGCCCAAATGGCATAACCCTGTACTCAAAGTTTCCCAGATGACATTTGAATGCCATATACCGCTGGTGCTCAGGGCAAACAGGAATTTGATTAAAAGCGTCCACCAAATCCAATTTGGTGAACACCCCACACCCAGAGATCATGGGCAGAATGTTCTCCATGAGTGGCATTGGATAGGGGTCATGTTCCATCACCTTATTAAGGCGTCAGAAATCAACACAAGGATGTAACTCCCCCTGACTTGGGAATCAACAGGACTGGCGAAACCACCGGCGACTTGGAAGGCACAATCAAACCAATATCCAGCATCTTATGGACATAATCCTCCAATGCCTCTTGGGCCCATGGATTCAATGGATAGACTGGACAGCCCTTTGGTAACTCAGAGCCTTCCTTGAACCGGAATCCAAGTGCAAAATCCCCTGTAGGTGAAAAAGGTGCATCACCTTTAGGCTCAAACACCTCCGCAAAATCCTGATACTCCCTCGGCAATTCTTCCCCTGGCACACTTGAGGTAATTCCACCCATGTGCTTCACCAACGAACCTTGGGACTGAAACGTCCATTCACACATCCCCTGACCTCTAGGCGACAACAGAACCCTCTCTCTCTTCATATCAAACTGTGGGCAGAAATGGTGCCACCATCTCATCCCCAGCACCACCAAATGTGGCAGGTGAGCTATGGCATGAAACTCCTCCCTGAATACCTCCGGGCCTTGCCTCAACAGGACCTTGGCCTGCACTCGCCATACTACCATTTTTTGGAGGCGTCTGCCAATGTCACCCATCCATCCTTCTGTAATGACAATCCATGGCTTCTTGCCCACTTCTCCTCAACATAATTTTCTCCAGCTCCAGTGTCAATCAAAGCTAGAACTTCACCGCAATCCCTTCCTTCATTCCCCACAAGCACATTGATGGGCAAAATCAGATAAGGATAAGATGAAGTAAGCAGTTTATTTTGAGGCACCAGATTCACTGGCTTCTTGCAAAAATTATAAGGAGCCTTCTTATTCTGAGCCTCAGGATCCTGAGCGGTAATCTTGATGGGATCCAAATCTCCCGCACCTCCACCATACCCTCAGGATTCCCTTGACTCTTCTTCCCTTCCTCCATATAGCTAAACCCCTTAGAACCATATATGGGCTCAGAACCTGCCCTTCTTCCACCACTCTGTCCTCAGAATCCCCCTGGGGGTTGCACAAATTCCTGATGGGCCTGTACCAAACTCAACTGTTGCTCTACCTGCAAGGCTAAAATCCACCTCTTCCTCCAATGTCGCTGCAGGTTTCACCACCGCCATTGCCAATAATAAATCAGCTTGCAAGTTCTGGCGAAACATGTGCGGAAGCTGAGACTCAGGTGCCTTTGCTGCTCTTGCCAATGCGCGGAACATCTGGCCATACTCCTCCACTGACTTCTTCCCTTGACCACACTGCAGTAATGCCGCCCAGGCTGAATCCTGCGCCTCATCTGGACATGCTGCACGTTCAATCCAATCCAGACATCTCTCCACTGATACGGGTAACCCTGACTGCTCTTCTAAAATTTCTTGCACCCAGTTTGACTGCTTTACTGGAAGTGCCAACAGAACCTGACTTAATGCAAGGCAAACAAATCCTCTCCACCCGCTGCCTTTATCAAACGTCCCTGAAACTGAACCTGGCTAAACATCTGGTGGATCAGTTCCAAGTCTTCCAATTTTAAAACTGTGGGAATTCTTCCTTTGTCCTTCCCAGGCCCTACCACTTTCCCACCATCCTGGGACACACACTTTAAAACCTGGTATAATTCATGAAGCAAAAAGGCGGTGGAGAATATCACCATCAAGAGTGTTGCAGTATGGTTATACCACATTGGAAACACAACTTCTTCTGGCACCTCTTTTGCTTGCCACCACAATGACAGGAAAGTAAATGAGTTCTGTTTAATGTAACGCACTGGCTCCTTCCAATAAGCCACAAATGAGTTGGGCAACAGGATTCATGTTAAAGACCATAAGGCTGACAGGACTCCTGATACTACTCTCCTGGTGCTTGCGCTACAAGATTGGATAAGCACCCCCTGGAAGACAGTTGCAAGTATACTTAACCCCAGCAACGTGCCTTGACTCCAAGACAAGGTATAGAGGGAGGCAATAGCCCTCCCAAGCTCACTCTCAAAGTCCAATTCTTGTTGATTTAAGCTAAACATGGCTGCAGTTAGGCAATATCTTTAAAATAAACTCAAATTGTAAATATATGAATTTTAGGTTCCTTTATTTAATATTTAGCCAAGTTGATAGAAAACAGAACTGAGGAGTCTCCAGCTCCCAGTTCCTTCCCTATATACACATGCTAAAAGCTAAAATAAAATATAATATAAGCTTATGGTGCCAACTTGAATAATGTTTGGTGTAAACTTTACAGCAGGATCGCGGAATCCTTACTCAATGGTTCTGTGCCAGTTCTGATCCTCAACAGTTCCGCGCCAGTTCCATTTTGAATCCCAATTGAACCGCAAAACTCCCAAGCACCTGTTTCATTCCAATCTCAATTCGAATCCAAATTGAATCTCAAAACTACCCATTTTACTCGTTTTCCATTTTATTCCGACTTGGACACCCATCTTGCTCCTTGGCCTACTCCAAGCTCTGGCCCCTTAGGCGTCCTTGCCAGAACCAACGCCCCCTCCTCCTCCATACATACAGACACAGCCTGCCCTGTCTTACCAAAGATCAGGGCAATGTGATGCTGAGGATAGACCTCAACCATCACATTCTGGGCAAGTTCTAACAATTGAGCTACTTCATGATGATATAGTCTAACCACTTGTAGAATATGAGATATGGCTTGATGGACAAAACTCTGAAGGCAACAGTCTGTTCCTTGGCTAATTTTTCTATTGGCAGTTGAGCTGAGGAATATAAGCTTTGCATCATATAAAGGTACAGTTGTGGCTCAGAGTTGATTGGAATGGCTTTCCATAGAGTATATTCTATTCACTAACTGCTAAATATAATTTCTTTTGTTGATATAATAATATGAAGTTTTACTAAGTTTTCTCACTAAGGGTAGATGAACACAATGGTTTAGCAAATAGGATTGCCCTAATCAATACATTTTGACTTAAGTTAGATTTTATAAATCCTGAGTTAAATTGATCAAAAAAACTTTTTGGGTTTGTGTTTGGCGCTAAGTGTGCCTCTCACATAAGATTTGTAAACTCCAGCTTATGGGTGCTCTCTGGTGCTTACACCGCTGGATCTAACAAAAGTTTTGATAAAATTTAATAAATAAAAAAACTTGGTTTTTTAAAGTTTTTATTAGAAGCATGAGTTAGTAAAGAAAAAAATGATCTCTCTCAATATTTGACCAATCAGTTTTTTTAAACTTTTTTGAGGGTCAGGGGAATTTAAGGATAGGTTTGGAATAGTTTAAATAAATTCCAAATTAGAAAAATATGTTATACGCTCCTATCAGATCTTGTGAAATTTAGGTTACTTTTTGGCAAAATGATAGTTGGTGTTTTGGGCCTACTCATCAATTTGCTGAGGCCAGCTCTCATTTTGCTGAGCATCAACTTGCTCAATATGTTGAGGTGATGGACACCACCAGTCTCATTAATGAAGAGAACCCCAATTATACCTCCTTATGCCTCATAGCACTGATGCTCCCACCCCAATGCTGTCCGCCATGGTCCACCAGCTAAAGTGGGTGCCAGACAAACGCTTCCCCAAAGCCTCCTCACCATCTGGTATGGCTTCCTAGGCTGATAACCTAGGGGCTGTATTAAGATTTTATTTATTTATGATAATCCCTTTGTTTGGCCCATTTGTGAATAAAGATGTGTGGCAGCTCCCCCTTTTGGGTTGGGCACCACTGATACTAAAAAAGATAGTTGGTGTTTTGGGGCATTATGTACCCATGCAGTAATGTTTTAATGTATTTCAACCAATCACCACTTGATAGATACTATCACCTTGGAGAACCTCCACCACGCCTATAAAAGGGGGTTGCCCCCACATAGGTGCTTTGAAGGGCCTGATGGTGGTTGGGGACATACCTTCTGATGGTCGCCCCATGGTCTGTTGCATGGTCAAAGTAGTTTTGACTGCTCCATTTTATGGTTGCTGCCCAATTTATTCAGAATTAGGTTACACCAATTTGTGGGGTTCCACCAAGAATCGACCAGGGTCTTTTAGTCAATTATATCATCATCATTATTAAAATCACGTTTAGTTTCATCACAAACTCATAAATGGCCAACACTTCCCCATTTTGGCTAATTTTGACCCAAGAAATTCTTTCTTTGCATCTGAGAGGGAAAATGTCTGGCAACTTCACCCTCAAGAATGTTGGGGGAGAATAAAGCTGAAGGAAGTTAACATGTACTTGGCTGATGGTAAATCCTGTAGCATACAATTTAATAGAATATTCACTGCCTCTTTTGTAGGTGATGGTGAAGGGACCCTCCAAGATTGATCCAATCTTACTGTTTCTAGGAGTGATGCAGTTATGGTAGTATAGCAAAATTTCAGACACTTGGAATGTAGGTAGGAGGTTTGGAGCTCATTGGCCACCTGCCCTTCTTTAGTCAACATTTTTTTGCTAATTTGGTCATTGCCTCAGATTTAAGTTGGATGATGCATTGAGCCAATCTTCTCATAACTTTCTTGGGCTCCTCAAATCTAGAGGAGAATACATCCTTAACTAAGAGAGCAGATATTCCTGGTTCTTGCCCATACAAGACATGGAATGGGGACATTTTCAATACCCAGTGTTAACTAATCTGGTAGGCTATAAGGGCACTGGGTAAGAATTGATCTCAGTGAATTGGATCAGAAGAGGCCATTTTTGTAGGATGGATATCATGGTACCATTTGCTCTCTCCACAGTTCCATCAGTAGAGGGATTATATGGAGTTAGGAAAAGTTTTTGTGCTTCCATAGAGGTAGCCAGGATTTTTATTACTTTGGAGGTGAAATTTTTCTCATTGTTGCAGAGTAGTACTTGGGGACAACCATGTTGAGAGAAAATGTTTTAATGTATAAAAGTGGCTGTGGCCTTGTCCACTTGTGCTAGAAGAGCCACAGCTTCCACCCTCTTAGTGAAATGATCAATAGCTACTAGTATAAATTTGTTTCCACTAGTAGTCTGAGGAAGGGGACCTACTACATACAAACTAATGGTATGGAATGGTTGTTGAGGGGTAGTTGGTTAATACTGGTATCTAGTCTTGAAACCGGATTGCTTCTTACACATAAGGCAAGCTTACAAGATGTCAACAATTGATTCCATCATTTCATACCAATAGTACCAATCCTTAATCTGACTCAATAAATTTTCTTCGCCCTTTCAAGCACTAGGGTGGAGTGAGCTTCTAGGATAGCAGGTAAGCATTCCAAGGGCTGAAGGTAAGGCAGCCACATTGCCTTCACCTGTTTATACAGCTTCCCGTCCTCCACTTTTGTGTTGCAGGAGTTCCAGGATAACATTTTCTGGATGGGCTCATACTTATCCTCTATTCATTCGGTGTCATTAATAGGTCATGTAACCTTTCTTCCTCAATATTATCTAAATGAAGGACTGGCAGCCTATTCAACCCAACAACATTCAAGTGACAGGTCCCAGCATGATGTTCAATCTTCATATTGTAATGATGGAGCTTTAGAGCCCAGCGAGCAAACTGGCCAGTAGCATCCTTGATATTCTGTAACCACTACAATGAAGCGTGGTCCATAACTACAGTGAAGGTGGTCCCATACATGAAAGGGCAATAGTATATTAAGCTAACAAAACAGCAAGGCACTCCTTCTCAGTTATGCTATAGTTGCTTTCTGCTTTTGAAAGCATCTTACTGAAATAAGATACCCAATGATCAACATCATTTTTATCCAATTGAGCTAAGATGGCCCCATCGGCGTAGTCAGAGGCATCAGTAAACAAGATAGGTGGTTTATTATAATCTGGGTGCTGTAGGATAGGACATTGTTATAACAGTTGCTTCATCATCTAAAAAGCGGCCTTTTGTTCAGCACCCCAATAAAAAGGGGTATTTTTGGTTAATAGATGAACAAGGAGCTTACTGAGTTGGACAAACTTAGGGATGAATTGATGGTAAACCCCATCACCCCTAGAAATACCTAGATATCCTGTAATCTTAGGGGCGGAATTTTTGAGATAGCTTTGACCTTGTCCTGCATGGGTTGATTCCTTCTTGGAAAATGGAGGTGCCAAGAAAATCAATTTCTTTTGGAAGAAGGTACACTTTGGGGCTTCAACTTGATATTAGACTTACATAACTGTTGAAACACCTCCTTTAAGTGATCAAAATTTTTATTGAAGGTTTTTTTAACACCATAATGTCATAAAGATAGATGATGACACAAGTTAGCTTGAAGTCCTGCAAAATGTGATCCATTGCATGCTGGAAAAAGATAGGGCATTGCACAACCCTTGGGGTAGTCATGTGGTTTGGAAGAGACCTTCACTACAAATAAGAGCGTATTTCTCCTGATTTTGAGTAGAAAGGTCCATTTGCCAATAGCCACTGGCCAGGTCCATGGCGGAGAAGAAGTTAGAGACAGAGAGTTGGGCCATGGCGTCATCAATGTGAGTGATAGGATAGCTATCCTTCTTCATGAGGTTAATTAACTTGCTGTAGTCCATGACTATCCAATGACCTCTGTTTTATTTTTAATTAGCAAGAGAGGTAAAGACCAAGAGCTTTGTGAAGGCACAAGTAACCCCACATCTAATAACTGCTGGAGCTCCGTCCTCATTTGCTGTTTCTCCACCTTTGACTTGCGGTAAGCTTTGGACCTAATAGGGTGGGCATTACCCACATCAATGGAGCGGCACCAGCCTTTCATGTGGCCATAGTCAGTATCCAATTTGGAGAATATGCCACTATATTTGTCTAGCAAGTTATGGACTCTTTCTAACTCCTCAGGGGTCAACTTATCCTAAATATGAACATTTGAAAGGTACACACCAAGTTGTCCATGGGTAAGTACAAATCCTTCATAGAGCCAACGGAGAGGATATGTTCAATGTCCTCTACTGGGAGTAGGAAGTCTCTACCAATCTCCTGGTGTTTCCATATGACCATATCCTTGCTGGTGAGGTTTCCCAGTTGAATGGTTACTGGCCTCTGGTAGGCAGGGTCTAGTATATCAGGCAATATATGAGGCTCCAAGGGGTAATGCCCTAAATACTTATGAGGTGCAACAAGCAATAGTGTGGGATTTGTAGTGTTATTTTAGTGTCAACCACTCTTAGTTTACCAGACTTAATTAAGAATTCGTCTGCAGCATAAAAGGATATATCATCCTTAGCATCCACTGAATTATGAAGGTTTTTTTGTATTGCACCCAGAGGTGGAATAAGGCAAAGTAATAGCTGAAAAGTGGTACTTGACTAGGCAAGAGTATTTATGCTTATTGGGTTCTTTATTAGATATAACCAAAGGACTTTGTAGTTGAGTAATGAGAGGACCCCTTGCTTCAGTTTGATTATATCTTTGTACTCAATCATAAATTGAGTGCCAATGAGCATATCATATGCGTTGATTTCCAAAGCCACAGCAGAGGCTGATAGGAATAAGCTTCCCAATTCAAATGATGTAAAGATTTATAGGTTCTGATTACTATTTGGCTAATAACCCCAATAAACTTATTACTGCACAGGTTCAGTTTTTGTGAAATCAATCCGCGTTGTATAGTATTTGATATTATTGATAATAGTATGATGATTATTATCCATAGTTGAGTAGAATTATTAGATCTTGGCCCAACGCTTGGCCAGTATTCCCAATCAGAATACTTGAGATGTCTTGATATAGGGATTTGTTCCCTCATTCTGTCCAACCAGATCTTCTCTAAGATTCCTTGGTGACAGTTTCTTCAGTCCAACACACAGTTGGCAGCAATCCCAGATTGTTTCTCCTTCTTCTCTAGATCCCCACTCAGATCTTTAATCTTTTCTTTAAAAGAGTCTCCCAAATTATTTAACACAGCAATAATATCCTTGACAAGAATAGAACAATTGAAAGCTGATAAAGTTTACTCTTAAACTATATACTGGATGGAAAACTATAGAACTGTATTACTGTAGTACTATCCAACTGTTTTTTTAAGAGTGAATTCTAGGGAATTTATAGTGAAAATTTGGTCGTCTAACCTTGGTTGACACCTCTTTGATGAAACGGCAACTGTTGCTGAATCACCCATTCTCATCTCAGCAGCGATGGTCTTCCTCATCCTGGCTAGGATTCCATTGTTGAACATCCTTGAGATCTAAATAAAAGAGTTGGAAAACGTGTCCCTAACAATTTTCTCTTGATACAAGTGAACCAACTGATTGATTCACTAATTGCAGGTGGCATCACTTGACTTGCAACTTACTACTTACATTCCCAATCAGTTGGTGATGAAACCTGACTGATCCCGTTCAATACACCTGATAGTTAATCACTATCAGACGCCCCTATTTTGTCAGCAACTCCACCTGACAAAATCTTAAGTATTTGTCTGGATTGATCCCCAATGGATATGAACAGGTGAATATCCCAAAATCCTCCAAACATAGTTACTCTGAAATTAGTGTCCACCAGTTTCCAATTCACCTCACATTATGAAATTATTTTTTAGCAATTTCTGGTAATCTAGCAGGCTGGGAATATGGGCAAAAATCTCAACACATCCCCCCTCTTGCCTAGATTTCCAGTGAGAAAAGGACTGGGGCATGAGAACACTGCTTCAGACACTCAGTCAATTACTTCATTGACTCAAGCAGAGTATGATCATCAATACTCAATGCTGCTTGGGATGACATTCAGCATGCAGCTCTCTTCTCTTCCTCCTTGCTACCACCTACTCAGAGCGCAGTCCCCATAATCTACTATCATGCTGGACTAATTGATTTACTTGTGACAATATTGGTCCTGGGATCTGGTTTCCCCCTGTCAGGACATATGACCCACTGTCATATTCAGGATTCTTGCTCCAGCGTCCTCAATTTCCTGGTTTTTTCCTCATCCTAGACAGGAGACTCTTGCCATCAATGTTCATTTCACAGCCCAATTAAGAATACTTATTTATGTTTGCCCTTGAATTTTTCTCATAACCTCTTGGCTCATGTCATTTTTAATTCTTTTCTTGGAGAGCTTATCTTATTTATTTTGAGATTAATTACTCCAAAATTGGAGTTTAATGGATTGTAAAGTGCATAATGCTGACTTCCATATAAGTCTAACATCCTCCCTCTAATCCAGCTAATATATCAAATTCCAAGTCTCGGTATCAACAGCTACTAAATAGTTTGTCTGATCAAGATTTTCAGCTCTTCTAAAAGATGAGTTGGTATGAGCGACGGAACCTCTTCTATGCTCCTTTCAGGACCCATACATCTAGTCTGGCACCAGCAGCTAGTCCTTCCATTGAATTACCAAAAATGGTGACCAATCCTTCCAAAATAAGGCTTGTGATCATTTTGAACAACATCTGCTGATTATTCCTCTGTTGTTGATTCCAGTGTTAGATCTCAAAACTCCTGGATTCAGCTCCTTTCACAGATGCACTGAACATCATTATGGATGCTCTTGGTATTATGCTTTACACTTTTGATTGATCCTTTATTTCCAGGTGGGACTTGCTTCCTGAGTTCCTCTTCCAACTTGGACAATACTACAAACCCGCTGTCTTGGCTACCAAGCTCACCATTAGTAACATTGTTCATTTCAAACTCCTTTATGCCAAGCTATGGGCCCAAGTTACCAAGGCTTTGTCCCTAGTGCTAAATCCCTCCAATCTTGAGAACATCCTATATTGAGATAACATTGCTTATGCTCTTCACTTTGCCAGCCAAGTTCTTTGAAGTTGGTCCATGAAGCTTTCAGCCTCTCCCTGGTTTCACCATTCCTTTATCTTCAGCTTCTTAGAAGCCCATAGTCATTGCTTGTAGGATGCCATTTGTTCCCTGCATGACTATCTCATCAAAGGCGCTTCCCATCAGTATCTTCCGCTGATGGCTTTAGTAGGGGGCATAATTCAGCAACCCTTATTTGGCATCCCTTATTTTTTGCTAGCCCATATGTCTGGTGTTCTTGATGAAGCCCGTCATCAGGTGCTCAAAACTAATCTTCCAGCTCCAGTACCATATTAGATTACTTGAGGTTATTTGCCAACTGCCTCTTTCTATACTGTTGCTTTCCTCCCCGCTCCAGGGTTTTGCAATTAGCTTCCTACAACATTTCAATTTTCCTTCCCCTAGTCACTTTCTTGCAGGGATCTGCGTCTGCTCAACAAACTTGGTTTTGTGTAGGTCTAGCCCTCGCTAGCATCCAATCTTACATTAATTTTGATGGGCTATTCATTCCTACTGCAATCCATCCTCCCTCCCCCAAGCAACAACATAGGTAGAATCATCCCTGTATAAAGGATAATCAATAGAAATAAAAACTATAAAAATATATCAGTTTTTTCTATACAGTTTATAAATTTTTTCTAATATCTTTTATCAATCTTTTATTTTTTTCTCCTTTTTTTCATGAGTCTTGACCTTGTTTTTGTTCAGAGGTCCATCTTTCTATATTTTCCCCCAAACTGGGCCCTAGGTACTTGAACCTACTATTTTCTATGGTTCAGAGGTCCTTTTTCAGACTTGACCATCTATATTGATTCAGAGGTCCTTTTTCTGACTTGACCTAATCATCAGGACATGACCAACTTAATGGTTCATCAGTCCTCTGTGAACTCTTTTCTTTTTCATCGATCCATCACTTCAAATAATTAGCATGGACTCAATTTACAACTCTTCCATCCAAGAGATTCTTGATGGAGTAGGCGTCAGTCACTGTCTTGGAAATAATCTCAAACTGACCCAACCACAATGCATCTAGTTTGATTCTTCTTCTAAAACCATGCATATCACAATAGGCAACTCTTTCACCTATTCAGTACTATGCTAAGGCCAGTCAGTTTTTATCATCCATCAATTTTGCTCATATTTTTTTCTTCAACATATTATTGAATGCTTGCAATTGCATCTCAATTAGGATATTTGTTAGTTGGTTCAAGTACTGTTTGGCACTCATCCCCAATGTTGGTTCCACCACTGAATATAAATTTGGTGGCAACGCGGCCTTTCTCCCATATAACAACTCAAACGGCATTTTTTCTGTAGCCATATGATGACTGATATTGTAGGCAAACGTCACCAAACTCTGGTATGTTCCCCATGTGAAAGTTCTTCCTGCGACCAACTTTCTCAGTGTCATGGCCAACGTTCCATTCACTTGTTCTACCAGTCCATTTGTCTCCAGCTGGTAGGGTAAAGACATGACTCCTCTGATCCCCAATATCTCATTCAGTTGTGGGATCACATGAGATGTGAAGTTTGTCCCATTATTGCTAAGTAGGACCTTTGGGCATCCATGTCAATATACTACTTGATCCAGGATGAACTTTGCAGTGCTGGTAGCATCTACTTTCAACAAGGCCTTCATCTCAACCTATATTATCAGATGGTCAATAGTAACCATTATATACTTGACTCCCCCTGTGCTCATTGTCATCAGTCCCATCATGTCTATGGACACCGTATGCCAGGCAAATCCAGGGTGGACCAGTCAGTATTCAGTTGTATTCTTATGTGGCTTGTGCAGCTGGCACTCCACACAACAAGCTAGATAGTCTGCAACATTGTAGTTGGTTGACTCCCAGTAGTAGTACTGGCAAATATTATTGGTCATTTCTCAGGCCTCCATGCCCAACAACCTTATTAGCAGCTTGAACAATAGCTGCTCTTTCTGATGGCTATGAAAATAATAACAACTTCCCATTAATTATCTTAAACACTTGTCCATCCATGGTCTCAGTGTTTTCCATCACTTTTGAAGCGCGCCTTAGATTCCTTGGGGCTCATTCCTAATTTCTCCATCAACCATTCTCTGAAATAACTCATCTATCTACGGTTATACCATCTGGACCATTGGTAACTGCAATAAGCCATCTGCATTCTGGTAAGAAGCCCCTGCTCAGTGGACAATCTTGTAAAAGTAAGCCTATAGCTTAAGTGCCCATTGGGCCAGTCATCCTTCTGGTTCTCTCAAATTGTGGAGCCAACGCAACTAGGAGTGGCTATCACCACTTTAAAGTGCATTCCATGGATATACACCCAAAATTGCTTACAAGCGTAAATGACTGCAAGGAATTCAAACTCAGTTATGGTGTAATTCCTCTCAGCAGCTGAGAGTGTCTGGCTCACATATGCTACCAGATGTTTGTCCCCAAGTTCATCTACTTTACTTAGTATGGTGCTGATCACTGTCAACAAAGCATTAGTTTGTATAATAAGCTCTCAATTAAAATCAGATTTTAAAAATTAGAGAATTTATTAGGTACTAGCATAGCTCATCAAAAAATCCTGAACTTCTACATTCCATACAAATACTTTTTTGGATCCTTCAACAGATGAGATAAGGGCTCAGTGATTTATGCAAAGTCCCAAATAGATATTCTGTAGTATTTGACCATTCCAAGGAACACTTGGATGTCTCAGACACTCTTTAGCACAGCCACCCGTTCTATGGCTTCTATCTTCTGGGCTTGCAGCTGCAATTTACTAGAGTTGATCATGAATCCCAGATATTTCAACTTTTTTAAAGAAGTAATACTTCCTTAGCTTAATCTTCAGGTTAGCCATGGACAGTCCTTGAATACTTCTTCCAATTAGTGTAGGTGATCAGTAAACGTCCTACTGAACACATTGATATCATCCAACTATACCAGGATGCATGACAACTTCAAGTTGCTCAATATAGCATCCATGACCCTCTGAAATGTTTCAGGCACATTGCATAGACCCTGGGGCTTCCTCGTCAGTTGGTATAGCTCCTGTGTGGTAATAATCACTCATTTTTCTTGGTCTTCTTTTTTGCAAGTCAATTTGCCTATATCAAAATCAGATCCATTGTGGAGAAATACTTTGCATCTTCCAATCAATCTTATGCATCAGTGATTCTTGGTAGGGGATATGAATCCTTCTTCATAATCTTATTCAGCTTTTGGTAGTTGATCACCACCCAATTGGAGCCATCCTTTTTCTTCACAATTAGAATCAGACTCTCCCAAAGAATCAATAATGGAACTAGAAGCCCATGCTTCACTCATTTGCTGATTTCATCTTCCACTACCACTTCAGCCACTTTCAACCATTGAATTGGTCTCATCCTGATCAGCAATTTTTCCACGGTGTCACCCTTGTGGATCACATCTCTCACGCATCCCAAATTGTGGTTGTCCTGAGCAAATACTTTCTGATATTTTTTTAACAATTTGAGCACCTCCTCTTGCTGGCCTTCAGACAGATCAGCAAGTTGTTCTCAATCAACCAATAGGTTGATACTCTTGATTGTTCCAGCTGGTAATACCATCTCATTGAGAGTTCCAAAATTGTGGAATCTTCTCAATTTGGCCATTGGGATTAGATGAACAAACACAATGCTCTGATTCTTCCTGATTTTTATATGGTTTTCACTCAAATTCAACAGAAGAACTCAAATTTCTTCATGGCCCAGCATTATTATCCTAGGTGCCATCCAAGGCTCTACTCTAGACTTCTTCTAGGGGCTTCTGATCTCCATATATAACAGCTCAGGTATCTCCAATGTCAACCCCATGTCAACTATCATCTGCAATCCTGGCGGTATGGTCTTCTCATTCTTGATACTCAGTGGTATTCCCCTGTTCTCTGGGACTTCTGTCAGCATTTCTCATCACTTCATAGGTCTGAAAATCATAGACCATAAAAATTGATACCCTATATATCTTATATCTTTTATATGTTTTTTGTATATACTTTTGCAATGGGACTTGCAACCTACAAAAAGGTTCAGAGGTCCTTCTTTCCCTCTTCATCCAAACTGGGTCCTAGGTAACTCTGACCTACCAGTTATCATAGTTCAAGATCTTATCCTCTTAAGATTTAACCAACCATTTGGTTCAGTGGTCCTCTTCTAGGACTTGACCAAAATCTCAGGACATAACCATGTAACGGTTCAGAGGTCCGCTGGTAAACATTGCAGATATTTTCTCTTAGGCTCAATACTTCCAATTAGTATTGACCTTCTTTTTTTTTAGTACTAGATGGTCCCAACCCAAGGGGGGATTCATCGATGTTTATTGAATTACGCCTGGGCTCCTAAGAGCCTGAGGCGAGGAAGGGGAGGGAGGAGGCATCGAGAAAGGGAGGGGGTTTGCGCGCAGAGCCATGCTGCAGTGACAACTGAGCGGGGGAGGGTTGGCGACATAGTGCAGACCTTCAGGGCCATCTCAAAGTGTACCTGAAAGTGGGTGATCATGTGTGGAAGGGTCCACACCTGCTGGTCAAAGGCAGCACGAAGGAAGGAGTTATGGATGATCCAGATGGCTGTGGCATAGGCGAGGACACGGAGGGGTCGGTGGCAACCAGGCAATGTCTGCTCAAACATGAGGTCTTGCACAGGATGTCCAGACCAGGGCTGAGCATGGAGGAGCGCGCAGGCCTTTGGCCAAAATGCGGCGACACCTGGACAGGTGAAAAAAACGATGGAGGTGGGAGTCAATAGGCTCCACACAGCGGGGGCAGCTTTGGTGCTGGAAGGTAGGGCCAGTCCGGTCCCCTGTCCTGTATGAACAGTGGAGCACTCTCCATAAGGTGTTGGACACCTTTGCTGACAGGATGGGGTGATAGACGTCCTTCCACAATTCCTTAAGGTCAAATCTCACGGAGGGAGGGAGGAGCTCAAGGAGTCCTGGGCGGATGGGAGGACGATCTTGGGGGTTGAGGCAAGTTGTGACAACCTGTCCATTGTGCACAATTGCATGGCGACGTGGGCTGAGGCCAGGGCCTTCCCTTCTGTATGGGAAGGCATGGTGGATCCGCGCGCCTACTCGTTTCAGGGCAAGGAGAGCCTGGTTCCAGTAGGGGGATGAGGATGGTTTTAGGCGATGGCCTGGGTGGTTTGTGAGCCACTCCCTAATGAGGTCAGAGATGCTCTAGGAAGACCCAGAGCTGCTGACACTGACTGGCGGAGGGCGGGCGCCCATTGGGGCATGGGGGTCGCGTCCCAGCAGACAATCGGCCATAGGAACTTCAGAAAGATTGTGGTGGTGTGGGATCGCGTGTCCAGAAGCCCTAGGCCCCCTTCATTGCAGGGTCGGGCAATGGTTGAGAGGGCTATTGGTGGATGGTTTGAGCCCCAGATCCAACAGCGGAGGAGTACATTGAGCCGCGTATAAAAGGCATCTGTGAATGGGCAGACGTGCGCTAGGAACCAGACTTTGGAGAGGAGGAACACATTGGCCATCAGAGCTCGACCCTGGGGGGTGATGTGCCGCCGGTTCCAGCTGGCAATCCTGGAGTTAACTGCTGCAAGGAGCAAGTCCTCATTGTCTTTTAGCGCAACTCCTTGTTGGTTGGTGAGAACGCCCAGGTGACGGAAGGTACCGCGCTCAGGTTCAATACCAAATGGTGGGGGAAGGTGGGGGAGCCGACCTGTACAACTGTTGTCTTGGAGGTGTTGACCATGGCGTTGGACGCCTTGGTGTACCTCTCAATGGTCACAGCAGCGAGGGCAACATCCCCAGGGCAGCCAAATGCAATGGCAGTGTCATCTGCAAATGCCATGGTGCGTGTGGGGGCTTTACCTGGGACCAGAATCCCTGTTAGCTTGTCCTGTAAGGAGGCCAAGAGGGGGTCAAGGGTGATGTTAAAAAGGATAGGGCTCAGGGGTCCCCTTGCCGGAGACCTTGTCCAACTGGTACTGCCACTGTAAAACCCATTGGCGCCAGGACTCTGGTGTGGAGCTGGTCATAGAGCGATGATATCCAGCGCCTAGCTGCGGGTGGGAGATGGAAGCGGGCCAGGGAAGCATCAATATACTTCCAGGCTACCCGATCATATGCTTTCTCCATATCCAGAAGAGCCACAAAGCCATTCACCTTACGAGTTAGCAGTCAAAGTCACGTGAAGGTCATTATAGTTGTCCCATAACGACCTCCCCGGAATAAAACCGTACTGGGATGGGGAGAGGCGAGGTGACACCCATTTGGTGATGCGGTTGGCCAGAAGCTTCGTGAAGAGCTTGTGGTCTGTGTTGATCAACGCTATGGGGCGCCAGTTCGCCAGGCTCTTATGGTCTGACTTCTTGTGAATGAGGGTCGTGATTGAGCCTCTGGAGTTGGGGAGGACCTCGACATTCACCAAGAGTGCAGCAAAGAGGTCGCGGAGGGTTCTGGCTATCACTGCAGGTTCCAGAAGGTACACCTCAAAGGGTATTCCATCTGGGCCTGGGGCTTTAAGCCGTGGGGATTTCAGAAGGGTTTCCATCACCTCCTGGATGGAAATAGGCGCCAGTAGAGCCTCATCAGCCCGTGGGTCAATGGGCGGCTCTGGAGCCCGCCACAGGAAGTCTTGGATGTCCGATGGGTCCACCTGGGTGGCATGGAAGAGGCTGGAGTAGAAGCGGTGTAGTTCCTGCGTGATTTCCTCCTTATCTGAAGTGGTTGTAGTGCCAATCTTCAGTGCAGTAATATCCTGCGCTGTTGACCG
Organism: Massospora cicadina; assembly: GCA_022478985.1. NCBI lineage: Eukaryota > Fungi > Entomophthoromycota > Entomophthoromycetes > Entomophthorales > Entomophthoraceae > Massospora > Massospora cicadina. The sequence continues at coordinate 77,299 of JAKSZP010004285.1, read as the reverse complement.
GGCTTTCTGTTTCTGAAAGAAGAAGCGGGTGGGGCGTTCCCATTGAGCATAGTAACGAGATGTTGTAAAGTTTGCTGCCCGTTCTTCCTGCAGTGTGAGCTCCAAGCGGAGTGCTTCCTGCGCCGCTTCCCAGTCTTCCAACCATCTGGGAGAGGGCGAAGGCTGGCAGTTTCGCTCTAGATGTCTGATTCTGGCTTCCGCCCTTTTGACTCTGGCGCGAGCTGCAGTCATCTGGGCTTTGGCACAGTTGTAAGCAACGCGGGTGATGCCCTCCTTGGTCACCGCCCATCTAGCCTTGTGGTCAAGCAGGTGGGGTGGGGGGAGATGAGAGTCTCCCGGATGGTCATAGACAGCTTCTCCTTAGTGAAGGGGTTGTTGAGAAGAGCTGGGGCAACCCTAGGCCAGAACCTACACGACGGTCTAAGTGTAGTGGTGAGGACAACGGTGAGTGACCTGTGATCACTCAGATGGTTGTCACGAGAGATGGGAGAGGAGACGCGGCCAATTAGCAGGGGGCCAATCAGTGCCATATCTATGCGTGACGCTGACTGGAAAGCTCCTCCATCATACTGGATCCTAGTCATGCAACCTAGGCCAGACGCGGAGGGTGGAAGCGCATCTATAAAGCCACTCAGGCGAAGGAAATCCTGGAGGCGACTTGATCCAGGGCGTTCCTTTGCTGCAGGGGGTAAGAGTCACGGACGCGACTTATGGTTGTGTTGAAATCTCCTAAGAGGACTGTATTCCGTGGGAGATGGAGTTGGAGGAGCTCTTCCAAGAGCCGATTTTGCTCCTGACCTGCATTAGGCAGGTAGATGCTTGCAGCGAAGAAGGAGAAGTCAGGAGTGGTGAGTTTGGCCAGTATGAGGCGGCCACCTAGATATTGTGAAAAAGAATGGGTTTTAACCCGGGGATTCAAAACAATAAGGGCGGCATGGTTTGTCCAGAAGGAGTTGCCTCCAAACTGTTCATTCCATGCAGATTGTTCGTGGGGGAGGATATGGGGCTCCTGGACAGCAGCGATGTCAATTTGTGCTGACCTGAAGTTTCGGAGGAGGCGGGCTCTCCACTTAAAGTCCCGCAACCCATTTGCGTTGATGGATTGCAGGGCCAGGGTGCTGCCATGGGGACTCATAGCTGTTCCCCTCCATGTCCTGGGGGGTTGCCAGCGCTTAAACCTGCTGCTGTGAGGCGGCTAGTTTTGAGTCCTTTAGCTTGACTATTAGCTGCAATCCGTGAGGAGCGTCGAGGGTTCTGAGGGGAAGGAGAGGGTGGGGGGCGGAGGACCCAGTAAGCCAGCCTAGGATGCTGCCCCCGCTCCGTTGCAGGGGAAGGACCTGAGGGTGCTCAATGGTGACCTCCGCGGTGTCCCCATTTGATGAGTCTGAGTCCATATTCACTTCCTCCAACACTGCAAAGGATCCGCGCGAAATGGACTGTGGGGTTGGGGTAGGACTCTTTGAGGTGGCACTTCTACTGCAGGCCGCGAGTTGCCAGTCCATGCTGGTGGGCATAGCTCCATTGGGAGCTGAGGGCTGATGCGATAAATTGCTGGTGGGGGTTGGTGGGGGTGCCGCGGAGCCCTGAGTGGGGGTGGCTGACGAGGGGCACCCTGTGGGAGATGCCTTGCGCTTGGTGAGAGAGGGAGTTGACTCTGGGAGATTGGAGGGGGTGCCCATTGGAAGGGGGCATGAGCGCGAAGGTATCCCACACCAATAGTGGGGTTAGCTGTTTCAACTGCTAGGCGTAAGGCCTCAGGGGACAGGTCTTGAACGGGAACCCATTGTGTGGGTTGTGGAATTGCTGCTGCAGCCATGTGGGATCGTTTTTGGCCTGGTTTAGGCCCCTGGGTGGTGGCTAAGAGGGCTTGTTTTCGAGCTATGCAGCCACTATACAAGTGTCCAAGGGCGTTACACCATGAACACCGGGGGCGCGCCTGATCAGGGTCAACAAAAAAGATCTCAGGGCATGCCCCAACTACCGCCACACGAGGAATAACCTCAATGTTGCGGGATACAGTGGGGGAGGGGATGAACGACGCCCTAGCAGTGTGAGCTCTTTGAGTGGGAGCATAGTAAGAGGGGACGCTAAAGTCCACTGAAAGAACAGACCCAAACTCCATTAAACCACGATGGAGTGCCAGTTTAAGAGACTCAGGATCAACAGTCGTTGGTAGGTTGGAAAAAGTAACCCATGAAATTTTCTCCAGGTGAGAGCGTGTGCGGGAGATGTGAAGAGATCCGCGTGGAATAATGACCTGGAGGGTGGCAGCATGGTCAGCAAGGGCAGCTTCAGTGAAGCCCACATCGATGTAGTGGCCCTCCACTGATTCATGGATGGTGGTGTTAATAGGGAATGTCTCCGCAATCGCTGCAAAGTATGAGAAGTAATCCTCTGTATAGAATTCAATAGGGTTATGCCCATAATAAAGGCGAATTGCGTGGGAGAGGGTTGAGCGAGGTAGAGCTTTTGCGCTCTAGTTTCAGCCCATTTCTTCTTAACATCGGCAATAAACGCCACTTCACGGGGATCAGCTTTGGGTAGCGTTGGTGCCAGAGGTTTTTGCCACGCCCCAGTGGCTCCTTTGGTACGTTTGTGTTTGCTTTGGGCTGCAATTGCAGGTTGAGTGTGAGCTGGTGGTTTGGACAAGTTTGCGGAGTTCCCTTGTTTCTGGAATGTTACAGCAGTTGCTGGCGTCATATTAAATTGAGGGGCGGTTTGTTGGGCCTCGCTAAATTGGGGAGGCCCATCCAGATTGGAATTAACTCCAGCCAGTTGAGAGGAGGGAGATGTTTCATCACCATCCCAATCTATTTGGGTAAATTCAGCCCGAGTATTTGCTGTGATTTCGTGGGCAAAACTTACTGGCTGATTGGTGAATTGGTCGTTTTCAGCATATTGAGATAAAGTGCTGACTTGAGAAGTGCCGATTATGGGGTTTAAATGGGACGGGTGAGATTGGAACTGGTGTGAAGTTCCAAAATCTGAACCATTTAAATCCCCATTGGGAAGAGTAGATTGTCCCAATTTGGTGCTTAGTGAACCAGAATGTGCAGCTAATCCAACCTTACATCCGAGGGTTTGGGGGCCAGGTGATTGTTGGGCCTCGCTAAATTGGGGAGTCCCATCCAGATTGGAATTAACTCCAGCCAATTGGGAGGAGGGAGATGTTTCATCACCATCCCAATCTATTTGGGTAAATTCAGCCCAAGTGTTTGCTGTGATTTCGTGGGCAAAACTCATTGGCTGATTAGTGAATTGGTCATTTTCAGCATATTGCGATAAAGTGCCGACTTGAGAAGTGCCAATTATGGGGTTTAAATGGGACGGGTGAGATTGGAACTGGTGTGAAGTTCCAAAATCCGAACCATTTGAATCCTCATTGGGAAGAGTAGATTGTCCCAATTTGGTGCTTAGTGAACCAGAATGTGTGGCTAATCCAACCTTACATCTGAGGATTTGGGGGCCAGGTAGCTGGGTATCGCCCCTCATGGAGGGAGCCAGAAACACGGCGTCAGCAATAATAGATGGGGCTGAATTAGCTGACACAATGGGGGAGGTGAATGTCTGGATGGGCTGAGTTGCATTCAACTGAGCAGACGCCATTAAAACAGCGTGGGTGATGGCCTCCTTGGTTGGAGGGGGCCCAGCGGGTTGGTGGGAGGCAGCACACACAGAGCTGTTAGGCGTGCAGGTTGCAGAAGTGCGATCAGGTGAACTGGCGCTAGTTGGAGTAGCTCCAGGTTGGGGGTGGTGCCTGCTTTCATGGCTGCTGCTTGAGAGCGGGTGATTCTGGTTGACCCTGAGGTGGGTAACCGAGGGTTGCTTCATTTGGGGGTGTTGCTGGCTCGTTTGGCATAGCCTGCGGGTTCTTTTGCGGGGTTTCCCGCCATATTTGCTAATAGTTTTCGTAAATCTCTTTAGTGGAGCTAAATTTCAGGCTGAATTGATTTTCAAAAAGTGATGCTTAGCAGAAAGAGATTAAATTTAGTATTGACCTTCTTCACTATATGACTAGCAGCGCTGTCTCTTCACATATAGGCTACTCTTGCCAACTCTGGCAATACTCTTGAATATATTAGGCCTTGGATCTTGACAGATTATTTATCCAACAGGTCCTAATTTCATCTCATATTTTGGCAACTGATGCTTTTATCCTCATATCTCATTAGCCAACAGTTCTGTCTGATTGTTCAAATTGTTTTTCTCCTGAAAATGATTTTTGGCATTCAGTGCTATCTTAATTACATAGGTCATTCTGGCCTTGTTAGCTTTATCCAATTTTTTTCTGAATTGATGAACTTGTCTCCAGCAACTTCTGATCATTGGCCAAGTGTTATTAAGTCAAATGATTTTCTCCACTATCTTAGATTAATTGTTTCCTGTTTTCACTTCTTATCTCCATTGGTATAGCAATCCAATTCTCCTAATTGATTGCTTTCTATTTCATCCAATGCTTCATCTAAACACTCACTCCTCAGGACTATTTAATGTGGACCCAATTTCAACCTGAGTTGATCCTGCTGTTCCTCAAGACTATTTCCAGAAGAAACAATTTCAACCTGAGTTGGCCCTGCTGATACTCTTCATCTCAGGTAGATGTCAGGCGGAACAGGTTTCCTTACAGCACTAGATAGTTTTATATCAAGGCTGCAAGTCCTTTTCCTGGTAATGAGTATCTTCAATCTGCTTTACTTGAAGCTCCACTTTTAAGCTGGGTGAATGCCAATGAACATGATCCACTTCATGTTCAGATTTAGAAACATCTTCATAGGACATCATGTTCTAAGTTCTTCTACTCAACTACACACCTGTAGTGAGCACCAATTTGTAAAAATTTATAGGTTCTGGTTACTATTCAGCTAATAGGCCCTATAAACTTATTTTGCACAGATTCAGTTTTTGTGCAATCTGTCCGCATTGTATAGTATTTGATATTATTGATTGATAATAGCATAATGACTGTTATCCATAGTTGAGTGGAATTCTTATATCATGGCTCAACGCTTGGCCAGTATTCCCACTTGGAATAATTGAGATGTCATGTTATAGGAATTCGTTCCCTAGTTCTGTCCAACCCAATCTTCTCTGAGATTCCCTGGTTACAGTCTCTTTGGTTCAACACACAGTCGGTAGCAATCATTGATTGTTTCTCCTTCTTCTCTAAATCCCCACTCAGATCTTTACTCTTTTCCTTAAAAGAGTCTCCCAATTATTTCATACAGCAATAATATCTCTGAGAAGAATAGAACAATTGAAAGCTGATATTAGTTTACTACTTAAACTATATACTGGATAAAAGCTATAGAACTGTATATCTGTAGTACTATCTAACTTTTTTATTATAAGTGAATTCTTGGGAATTTATAGTGGGGATTCAGTTGTCTAACCCTCAGTTGACACTTCTCAATGAAATGGCAGCCATTGCTGTTGAATCACCCATCCTCATCTCAGCAGAAATGGTCTTCCCCATCCTGGCTAGGATTCTGTATTTGGACATCCTCAAGACCTAAATGGAAAGAGTTGGAAAACGTGTCCCTAACATTTTCCTCTTAATCTAAGCAAACCAACCATATTTGGCTAGTGACCTGCTTAGGTAATGGGACTTATTACCCATTGAGGCAGGTCACAAGCCAACTGATCAATTTACTAGTTGCAGGCAGCATCACTTGCCTCACAACTTACTACTTACATTCCCAATCAGTTAGTGATGAAACATAATTGATCCCAATCAGTACACCTGATAGTTAATCACAATCAGATGCCCCTATTTCTTCAGCAACTCCACTCAATGAGATCTTAAGTATTCATCTATATTGATCCCTGATGGATATGACCAGGCAAATATCCCAAAATCCCCTGAACATAGTTACTCCAAAATCAGGGTCCGCCAATTTCCAATTTACCTTGCATTATGAGGTTATCCCCTAGCGATTCCTGGTAATCTAGCAGGCTGTGAATATGGGAAAAAAAAACCAACAAATGGGAAGGGAAGAGTATGCCCACTAGCACAGCTATTGTTGGGGCCTGTGGTTCCTATTTCTTGCGTGAACTCCAAGTCAGGCGCAAGCTTTATCTTCTTGATAAGCTTAGTGGAGATCACATTGACTGGGGAGCCAGTGTCCATGATGGCCATTATTTGGATTTTTAAAATGGACACTTTAACCTTAGTGAGGGTTCCTCCAAAGTTAGGTGACAAGGCTAAAACTTCCTTGAGCCAGAAGGTGGAGGTTAGTTTTTGAGCAGTCTCAGAGGTATTTATCCAGGATGGAATTAATGGTATGAACCTGCTGAAGAGGTCAAATCAAGCTAGCTAAGAATTGATCATCATTGCTGGCAGTGTCAATTACTTTGGGAAACTCTAGATTTTAGCTGAGGTACATTTTCACAGGTATGATGGTCTCATCTACTCCTCCAGCGTTCAAATGATCAGGAACCTCTACCTCTATGGGGCTCACAATATATAGTAACCAACGTCATCATAACCCACCTCAGATTCTTCCCCATGGGTATTCTCAACAACGGACAAGGCTGCAATGGAGGTAGGGAGATGACCACAGGTGACTGAATAGTTTTAGAGTGCCCATTTGCCAACTTAGCTGGAGGGTAAGGTACATCAACTTTAGTGAGCTTTTGTGGGCATATGGTTTTTACTGCCTTACAGGTCTCTGATTCATAAGAAGGAGTGACATCCTTTTTTTAAGTTTCACTGATGAAACAGGTATTTTAGGGAGGATAGGCACAGGTGAACTTACTCCCAACTGTTAACAGGTGATAGCTCCTCAATGGTGAGGGCTGAAGGATTCACCTCAGCTTCATTTGTCATGGTACATAAATGGAATTTGGCCACATCTAACAAAGCATCTTTGATGTTGCTGATGGTTTTAAAGTAGCGTTTCAATGAGATGATATGCCTGGCTAGAGAGGACCAAGACGCTAACCCAGTTAACAGGGCAGCAATAGAATCATCAAGGGTAAGCATGTTTGAGGTTGATAACTTTTGCACAGCAAGGTAAAATTGTTCAGCAAAGGCAATAGGCGGTTCACCCTCATACATGTTAAAACGCATAAAGGCCTGTTTTTCTGGTGTAGACTCTTCTTTGATCCAAATTCAGCCAAAAGAGCCTCCTTTACCTCTGACCAGGTGTATAAAGTGTTCATGTTTGGTACTATCATCTCTTGCGCTAGGCATCTTAAACAAGGAAGGATGTGTTGGACTTTTTGCTTGTCCATTGCACCATCTATAACAGATTTGTAGATGTACAAAAAGGTAGCAATGCTCCCTTCACCAGAGTTGTACTTGTCTTTCAAACGAGGGTTTAGTGGGCGCTGCTCAAGTTTATTAAGATGGGATAGAGCGCTTGTAAGTTTCTTTTACAGAGCAATTAAACGTGATTCACCATGAAGAGGAAAAGAGGGAGGGTTACTCATGGAATCCTCCATTTATGACCTTTTTGGTATACAGGTGGTCCCAAGTAGTGAGCATCAATACATAGAAATCCAGCCTATGGGTGATTGCTGGTGCTTATGCCACTAGATCTAAAAAAAGATTTGATAAAATTTAATAAATAAAAACTTGGTTTTTTATAAAGTTTTTGTTAGAAGCGTGGGGTAGTAAAGGAAAAAATGATCCCTCTCAATATTTGACCAATCAGTATTTAAATTATTTTAAGGGTCAGGGAGGATTTAAGGATAGGTTTGGAATATTTTAGATGAATTCCAAATTAGGAAATGTTATACACTCCTATCAGATCTTGGAAATTTAAGTTACTTTTGGATATATGATAGTTGTGATTTTTGGAAGAATGTACCCATGCAATAATGTTTTGATGTATTCCAAGCAAACACCACTTCATAAAATACTTTCACCTTGGGGGACCTCCACCACACCTATAAAAGGGGGTGGTATCCACTTAGGTGCTTTAAGGGCCTGAAGGTGGTTAGGATGTACCTTCTAATGGTCACCCCACAGCCCATTGCATGGCCAAAGTAATTTGACTGCTCCATTTTATGGTTGCTGTCCAATTATTATTCAAAATCGTGTTACCCTGATTTACAGGGTTCTACTGAGAATTGACCAGGGTCTTTTGGTCGATTGTATCATTATTATTATTAAAATTGCGTTTAGTCTCATAACAAACTTGTAACTGGCTGATATTTCCCCATTTCAGCTAATACCAACCCAAGACATTCTTTCTTTGCAACTGAGAGGGCAAATGTCCAACGCCATTATACAGGCTTGTAAGAGCTTAAATAATGGTATTGGAGAGGCACCCTGGAAGGGCAACCTTTTAAAGTCAAACCACACATTCCCAATATCATATTCATAATTTTTCTATAGAGCTTTCACTATAAGCGTGGGTTACTCCTGGTCCATAAGGCCACCCTTATACTGTATTGCCTGACAGGGCACAGCGCACCAAGTTTTGTCATTTTATTTTAACTGAGGTAAGCTGACCAGGGGACAGACATTACAAATATATGTGAAACTAAGAGAATAACTAACAAATATAAATATTGGGCACCACAGGGTACTCAAGTTACCCCTGTTGCCAGCGGGACTGCCAGGTATGGGGGGTTGGTGCACTACTCTGAGGGGGTTTCCCCTGCTATGGAGCAGGTGTGAAGGAAAGGGTCTGTGTGGAGGAACCAGAGTGGGAACCATGATTCTATGAGCGCTTTTGTCTTGGTCTCATATATCCATAGAGCCACGCTTGGAAGTGCTCTAGTAAGTGGACATGGAATCTGTTAATAATCACATGAATGGTTGGGACTGTGCCCTTAAATGCATCTAATGCAATTGTGTGTATTGTCCACATTGCAATGGGTATTATTAGAAAGCGGAGGGTAGATGGGATTGGTGACTCAATCTGGAGCGTGAAGATACTTTTTGATATTGAGGATCTTTGTTCATTTTGAATCTTGAGCAGGCGTGCGACTTCCTGCCATATAGCTTTGGTTGGGGGGCATGTTTCTAGGCGGTGATGTAGGGATCCCTCTCCTCCACATACTGCACATGTTTTGTGGAGGGAGTTGGAGCGGTCCACCATCCTATAGGTCCTTCTCAAACAGCGCCAGGCGTTTGCTCTTATCCTTGGCTGTAGGAGTGGGTGGTGTGTCATTTTCCACATTGCTTTCTGTGTGGTTAAATCATAGGGAATGTCCACCATATCTAGATATTCTATCTTAGCTATGCTTGGGGTTGTTGCGAGCATATCCCTCTAGGGGTGGTTTTTGGGTTTCTTAATTTGAATTGGGGGCTGGGTCGTCTCCTTCCCTGTATAGTACCCATGTTCTCTATGGTCCATCCCATATGGCGGATAGTTTGGAGGATATGTTTGAAATGAGGGGAGGTTCTATGCGGACCTGTTGTAGTAGGGTGCTTGGCAAGGTATGAGAATAGTCTGGGTGGACTATGTGGGTTGGTTAATTTAAGCGCCTGTGCAAAGTTAGTCCTTGCTGCTCCAGACCAATGTTGTTGCAGGAGGTCTGGAGCAAGGATTTCCTTTATCCAGGTACCTAGGATGTGATTGGCATGGCTCTCAAAATCTATTAGTCCCATTCCTCTGCTTGAGCGTGGGCCAAATAGTGTTTCCATCCATATAGGAGGGTGAGAGCCAGGCCACAGCCAGCCCTGGATAAGTGCATGAATTGAGGTTATAAAGGTAGGTAAGAAGGCTATTGCATGGGCCTGGTACCACAGTATTGGGAGGATGAGCAAGTTAGCAACTGTAACTCATCCTGTTAGTCTTAGGGTTCTCCCCTTGAGGGAGGCTACATGTTTGGATACCCGTTGTAACAGGTTACTTTCCATTGTCTCATTAGCATATCCCCTGATTCTAGCCAGATTCCAAGGTGTCAGACAGGAGTGGTGGTGGGAGGTGTTGCAAAGGGTAAAATAATTGGGTTTTTTCTTCAAGTGTTGGTGTGAGGTTCTGATGTTGTGGCCCAATTGTTTGTGTATTTTCATAAGAGGATGATTTCTGTCTTCCTTTTGTTGAGCAATGCATTGCTCACCTTGGAGTATTCCTCTAGAGTGTGTTCCAGCTGTCGGGCATCTTCATTGTTTGCTATACCTGCTACACAGTCATCTGCAAAGGTCAATATCTTGACTGTTGGTTGTCCTTGTGCGGTTATCCCCATGAGACGTGAGTCAGTTACTCAGAGGAGCAGGTCAAAGCTGAAATTGTATAGCAGTGGGCTGAAAAGATCCCCTTGTTTGAGCCCTCTGTGTGGTTTAATATTGTTTGTTAGGAATCCAGGGCTGCATACAGCCATGGTTGCAGATTCTGTTAAGAGCATCGCCCATTTTATAAATCTTGGTGGGAGTTTGAAGGCATGTAGACATTCTTTTAGGTATGACCAGCTAACACAGTCATACGCCTTTTCCTGATCCAAGAAGACCAGGGCACCCTTTGCTTTGGATTGACAGATGTTTGCAACAGGGTGTATGTTGTTCCAGATTGAGCGCCCTGGTATAAACCGAAACTGGTTGGGTGATAGGACATCAGATGCAATAGCGCCTAATCTAGCTGCTAGAATTTTTGTTAGAATTTTTGTGTCAGTGTTGGAGAGTGCAATTGGGCACCAGTTGGCCAGGTCCAACTTGTCACCCTTTTTATACAAGGTTATAATGTAGGATTTATGGCCTCCTGGTAATAGGCGTGTTTCCAACAAACTCTGGCTCATTGACGCCAATAGGAGTGAGGCAATTTGTTGAAAATATTTTTTGTAAAATTTGTAGGGTATCCCATCAGGCCCTGGGCATTTCCTACGTGGTGCACCGCGAATTGTTTCCTAAAGCTCCTCCCATGTAATAAGGGATAGTATATTGTAATTTGGTGGTGTACTTTCTATCTTGGCAGTTTGAATAAATTCTTTAATTTTTTGTGGATCTGCTGGCATAATGCAATATAATTTGGTGTAATAGCGGTGTACTTCTGCCTTGACCTCCTCAGGGTCAGTTGCCACGGTGCCATTGGTCTTGCAGACCTGTGTGCACGTGGGCTGGTTTCCATGGGAGTGGAATTGGCAGAAAAAGTATGTCAAACAGGTTTTGCCTTCCTTTATGAACTTATCTTTGTTTGATACTTTGATTCTGTGTTGGTGTTCAGTATGAGATTGTTAAGTCGGGCTGAAATTTCTGCCCATTTGTGTCCCCAATTAGGGCTAAGCCAGATCTCAGAGTATTTACTTCCAGGTGGTCTTGTTCTGCCAAGGTACGCTTGATTGTGGCTGTGTCCGCAGTGTACTTGTGTGATGCAATATGTCAGGTTTTGTTGATTAAATCTTTTTTGAAATTTTCCCATGTTCTGATGGGATCTGAAGTGAATAGAGCTGTGAATTCTGGGTTTGTAGCCTTGTTTTCAACCCAGTCAGATATCTTGGGCAATTTTATATTTTCTGGGTGAAGCTTTCTCCAAGGTGACACCTGTGTGTGGGATTGGGTTGGTGCTAACTGCACCATAACTAATCAGTGATCAGAAAAATTAATCTTTTTTTGTTGTAAATTTGGAGATTCTTGAGTGGTGGGATTGTGAGATGAGGATGTGGTCAATATGACTCATCAATATGAGCAGTCCCTCACATATGTTGGGTCTTGTCATGTGGGGAAGGATTGGTAAATTGGGGGGAAGAGCATCCTGTAAGCCAAGAGATGCCTTCATTGTGCGATATTCAATGTGTCCAGGTGGGTATCCCCTGGGATTAGGCCATTGATCTGTATTGGGGTTATCCCAGCAGTTGAAATCGCCTAACATGATGATATCTGGTGGGAGGGTGAGAGTAAAAAATGTTTCAAATTTTTTTTTCTCTCAGTTGCAGTGCACGGTGCATAGATACATGCTAACAAAATTATTTTATCTTGGCATGTGATTGTTGCTACCAGGACTTGACCGTGCAAGTGTGATGATAAATTTGTAATTTTAAATTTTTTGTTGTTTTGGACTATCACCCCACAGTGAGACGTCCATACTGATTGTGATGGTGTGACCCTGGTTGACCAGTATCTTCTTCCCCTTGTAGGCAGTGGGTTTCTTGGATGGCCAAGATGTCTACAAGAGGTTTTTGCAGGAATGCCAGCTTTTTGGCTTGGGACATATGAGCCCTGGCTCCTGCGATGTTTAACATCCCTATTGACACTGAGGTGCCTGCAGCGCCTCAGGAGCAGTTGGGAGGACCCTCTGGTCCTATCCCACTGCGGCTCATTTTGGCCATGCTCCACATCTGTACTCTAACTCTCTCACTGCCATTGTTGGTTCCCTTGATCTGACCCAATGATTCAAGGGAATTGCAGTTTTTTGCATTTGCATCAACTTTTCCTGCACAGGTCTCATGTTGATTTGATGCAGGTTGTTGATTTGATTTTATACTTTTGAGGTTCAACTTTGTTGCATTGTGCACCACATTTTCACCCAGATTGCGGTAGCATTGTTCCTCAGTATGTGCTTGACTGATGACGCTTTGTGGCTCAGTCTGGTTACTGTGAAAATTTTTGACCTGGGCATATTGTTCTGATTGGTTGGTTTAGTGAATATCCAAAATATCCTCCCAAATTTGTCCATGGTTAATGGCAGATTCTGCATGTGCCGCCACTTTAGCTGCTGCTCTCTTGCAGGCTTTTTGTGCTGCTTTATGCTGTTTACTTGTAACTGGGTCCACAATGGAGTATAGTCCATCTTCACCCCAGCGGAATGGGTGGTGGCCATCAGTCATTTTGGCGAAGTTTTCATTATCTTCATCCAAAGCTTCTTCACAAAAATCATTTTCCATTAAGCCCTCTTTTACAGGGCATGCATGTTCCTTGTGGCCCAGTGAGCCACAGTGGTTGCAAATGGGTGGTGCGCATTCCGGTGTAACTCAGAATGCAGCTGACTGGCCCCCATCTGCAAAGTGAAATTCTGCTATATGGGGAATTCTGGATAAATCCTCTTCCACTTCTGGGAAGGGGTTGATTACAGCAATAGCTTTGCCCATGCACAGGTTGGGCATTAAGCAAAATCGCTGTAATTTGAGTTGTTGAATTTCTCCATAGGCCACAAGACCTTTGTGGAGCTCCTCCTCAATTACCTTATGAGGAAGGTTGGTGGGGAGCAAGTCAAAGGAGATGAACAAAGTTTTCGCTTTGTTCCATCTGGTGCACGCAGTGCACACAATTTTTTTGCCCTCAGGGAGGGCAATTTCCACGCAGATTTTTGCTGCGGCATTGGCTTCATCAGCTGTTTCAAAACCAATATCAATCCAGCCATGGCACATGTTGTTGGTGGCTACATACACCGCATGAGGGAAAAGTGAGGGCTGTGCCTCATATGTTTTCTCCCACAGGGTTGGTGACTCATCCCCAAGGAAGAGTCTGATCCTGTGTTCCACCTTTGACAAAGGTTGGTTAAATTGAATGTACATGTATTGCGCGTGCTTTACAGTAAATACAATAAACCCAGATGGTGTCTGAGTTTGCGATTTTTTATGGCTTGGGTTCCTGGTCCCCCTCCAGGGCATTTCTTGCCCTTAGTTGCACCATTAAATGCACCGCTTGCCATGACACTTGCCCATGTTGTATTATTTTGTTATTAAAGTCACCCATCTTTCCTGTGTGTGATTATCCAAATTTGCTGTTCAAATCAAATTGTAGTAATTAAAGTGATTGTTATGAGAAAGAAAAGCTTCCACACCAAGTTTTGTCATGTCAATAAAAACTTGGGTTTTTGGGGCTTGATCTCCCCCAATTACTCTGTCTTTTTCTAGGCTGCGCTTGTGGCACCAAATAATGATCTAATTTAAAGGTGACATATAATCTATGGTAAAGTAAGATGAGGTTAAAATCAAAGTTTACACTTTGCTTAACTGATTTTATCTTTTTCTTGCTTGAGTTTCCCTAATTTTCAGGTTTAATTGGTTAGTTTCTCTGGCTTTAACACTTACCTCAAGAGTCCAACCTTGTCTAGGATATCCTTTTAGCGTCATGAATTGGCATCAAACAAAAACAATGGCAATCAAGAACTGGTAATTCTATGACCATTATATAAAGACAATTCATATTTCTAAGCTTTCAACTACAAAAGTGTCTTTTTGTATTTAAATGTGTTGATCCATTGGGTTACACTTTTCAGCCAATTGTAGATTTATTTTCTTAGCTCAAAAGTTATCCATTTCTCTTGATAGAGTTTTTCAATGCACAGCTTGGAGGCCTTTGTATTGAGAACCAGCTCTGTAAACTTTTCATTTCTTTAGACTGTAAGACAAGGCCCAAATAGGGATTAAGGATGAAAATTAACAAGGCAGTCAAAAAAGACAGAGAAAATGGAGTTACTGGACTACTTTATTAAATGAAAGTATTTGATATCTGTATGGTGAGTTGGTACATTTTGTCAAAAAGAACTCCATAATATTCTACAATTAAGATCTTTCAAGTCATTTTGGATTGACTGCTAACTGTGGCATTCATTGATCTCCATTTACAATAACCCTATTAATGCATTGATTAAATTTGCTTTTTGATATGTGGGTTTCTGAGAGGTTAGTCCAGAAGGCATAACCATCAACTCTGGCGCACATAATGATTCCTGATCAGACTTTCCAAGTTTGCTTTTCAATAGCAGCTCTGGATTGAGAGGGTTTGATAGGTTGCTCATCAATGGTAAATTCAAGAGTAAGATTATAATTTGGTTAATGTCTTAAATCCTGACTGACAGTATGAGCTAAATTAAAATGTAGCTGAGGAAGGTCAGCTTTTGGAAAAATTTTCCATGCCAAGTTATCATAATCTGGCCTTTCTTTCCAATTACTATCACATTTAGTAAATGATTTGATTTAAATAGAACAATTTGATAATCAATACCAGGTGAAATAAGCACAATTAATAAAGCAAAGAATTGTGTGAATATGGTAAAAGGTAGTGGAACTGGATCTGCACCACCCAAAGGCATTGAGCGCACAGGAACAAGCAAAAATAATAGTAAAACAAAAAACCTGAGGTGGTGTACCCAACAGGTTTTGTGAATTTTTTAGTAAAGTACTGCTTTTAAATGGAAGTATCCCACTCACAACCACTATCATTGGGGGAACACAGAATATGTGTATTTTTAGGCATAAAGACACCAACAATGTGGAAAATTTTTGGAAGACCAAATTAAATTATTCCCACACATGGTGTACTTAACAACCCATACTATTTACAAAAGTTGGTTAGATCTTGGGTTCAAAACAGCAGAAGGAGCAAATGAAGCAGCAAAGGTCAGAGTAGTGCTCAACCTTCCTGATGGTCAGAATTCAGTATTGACCAAATGCACATGTGGGACAGAATTCAAAGACATTTTTGTAATTTTTGACTACCTTCTGACTACACTGGCATGCACAGTAGTCAAATGATATTTCTGGGAAGGCTTAGAAGCCCATGGAGAAATCAAACAATTCACAATGCAAAGATTTCAGCTGATGTTAACCCTTAGCACTGGAAAGGCAATTGCAATTATTTTCCCAAACCAGGAGTTAGTGAAGGATATCACAAAAATCCCCCACATTGCATCCTTAACTATTGATGGGAAAAATACCAACTATTCCATGCAACAGTGGAGAGCGCGCCCCCATATGCAACCACTGCCAAGCCTTTGGGCACAAGATTCATGCTTATCCCATAAAAGAAGGCCCAAGAGAAATAAAATTCTGTGAGGAAGAAATGGGCAAAGATGACTCAGATTATGCTAAAATCACAGACACCACACAAGCATTAACTAGGGAGAACATGAACAATACAAAATAATTTTCATAACTTTCCCAAAAGAACAAAAAATAGCCAAACAAGCTCAAACATTGGCTGAGGCTAAGGCAAAGGCCTCAGCAGAATCATCCATATCGCCAGAACAGATCCAGGAAGACATGGATGAACTTGAAATAATAAGCCAATCAAATCGTGCAGAAAACTGAACAACCAATCCAAACAGAATGGATTAGTGGAACCCAATTTGAAAGCAAATGTGGCAAAACAGGGGTTCAACACATCCCCCAAAATCATGAAGCATAATCCAATTGTGAAAAAATAAACAATGGAATGCGCAAAATAATAATCTGCTTTAATATGAGCACACAAGTGTACAGCAATGAGAAAGTGAAAATTCAGAAAAGGCAGGAGAGGAGTAATAGCAGAAGTAGCAAAAGGGGCAGAATACACCCCAATTCATACTCATAGTCATGCTCTTCACAGCAAAGATGCAATGGAGAGTAATGAGGGTGAGGGAGTAGGGCTGGGGGGCCCTTATAATGCTCCTGAGGCGCATTGGGTGTCTCAGTAGAGATAGGGATGCTGAACATAGTGGGACTCAAGGTCTTAACGTCCCAGGCCAAGAAGTTGAGTCTCTTGCAAAACCCACCTGTTGATATCCTGAAGGTGCAGAAAACTCACTGTCCACAGGGAAAGGAGGAGGCATGGGAAAACATGATTCTCTCAACAATATCATTTTGGTCACAACACTATGGGGTGATAGTACATGTAAACCAAAACTTTAAATTTATTAATAAAATGCATTCTTGGATGGCTGCATATTAGCTGTTACCTTCTCATGGCACAAAGAAGTGCACACAATAGTCAGTGTATATGCACTGAACTGTGCAATGTACTATTAGGAGTTTTTAACAGCTCTAACACAACTCCATCTTCCAGCAAACACTTTTTGTCATGGGAGACATGAACTGCTGGATCAAGCCAGATACTGACTGATGGCCACACACAATGGAGACACCACAAGGGCAAATGGAACTTCATGTGCTAAAGGCCACCCTGGGACTATATGATCCACTAGCTAAATGGGCACCCTTCCTATAGAACATAAAACGCCCACATGTTCACAGTGGTGTGATTATCTCTATGTCATGTATAGACCTAATACTTGTACCATTAATTCTGCAACACCAAGTTCATAAATTCAATACTACAAAAATTGAATTCTCCACCATTGGCTAGTTTTGGTGTACTTCACACCATGAAACAACTACCCAAGCACCCAGGTGGTTCAGAATATGCCCAAATAAATTTACTCACACAAAATTTCAATCCTGGGTGAAGTAAATATTTTCAACACAGGATTCTCAAACACCTTTCTGTTTAGACCCATTAATCACCTGGAAAAATTTCAAAAATCAACAACATAACAGATTAAACACACAGCATCAAGAAGATACAGAGAAGCTTCAGCCATCATCAAACACACCTTAGCAGAAAACAATTACTTGGAAAACAAATTTCCCATGCACAGGATATAGCCCTGGATGAGAATGCAAATGGGCAGAGTATTCTGCTTGGCTAAACACACTGATACACAAACACCAACACTGAGGTGGAGTTCAATATAGAGCAAAAACCATAAAAAATGGAGAAACTTGTTTAATCTATTTTTTCTGTCAATTTCACACCTGAAAAATATAATAGCCTGTACACAGGTCTGACAACTGGACAAACATATAGCATAAACACCTGAAGATGTTGCAATTAAAGCACACAGGTTTTATACAAATTTGGATTAATCCAAACTGGTCAAACCAGAAAAAATCAAAACCTCTCACAAATGCATATATTGACACCACGGCTCAAAAGAACAATTTAATTAACTAATATTATGTGAGAAATTAGGGGAAGTAGTACACTGTGCACCAAGAGGGAAATGCCCTGGACCTGATGGGATTTCCTAGGAATTTTATTTAAATTTATTTTACTAACATATCAAATATTCTTTTAGCTTCCATGAAAAAATGCATTATAGAAACATGCCTTCTACCTGGAGGCAAAGAAGCATACACTGTCACTCTATTCAAAAAAGTAGATAGACTAAACCTATCCTATTGGCGCCCAATCTAACTAATAATACTGACACAAAGATATTCACAAAGATTATGGCCAAACGACTAAGGAAATTGCAACTGATGTGATATCCCCATCACATTATGGATTTGTCTCAAAAAGATCCATATGGGACAACATTCACACAGTTGCAAATGTCTGCCAATCTAAAGCCTCTGGAGCGCTTGTTTTTTAGATCAACAGAAGGCATACAAAAGAGTGAACTGGACATATCTCAGGGCCTTCCCTCAAAAATTCAAACCCCAAAATAGGTTCATAGAATGGGTGATGTTGTTCAAAGAGTCTTCCCTCATGACTGTGCATGGAGCAGGTTTTTAACAAACTCATTTTTCCGCAAAGAGAACTCAAAAAAGTGGACCCTCTAAACCCTATACTATAAAATTTTAGCTGTATCCCCTAATCTGAGGTACAAACGCCCTTCCCAATGGAATCAATTTCTATGGCCAACCACCAGTCAAAATGATGGCTTTCACTGATGACTGCTGGTGGGTATATCTAACAACCAGGATGCTCACAGAATTAAGAAGATAATATAAGAATATTCATCCATATACAACGCATCATCTAACACTGAAAAAACTGAAATTATACTCCTGGGGAAATATCAGACCCATTGGACACCATCTACCTTGAGTCAACAGAGCAATACAACACCATGACTACTCACCAGACTTAGGAGGCAAAGATCATCAAATACCCAACTGGAACTTCCCTTCACCACCAAGACAGCAGCTGGATCTGTCCATCACTTGGGAATATGGTTGGAATCAGGAGGTTACACCAACTCCAGGATGGAAAATCAACTTCTAGATAAAACAACAAAACGCATTGCCTCCTTACATGGATATCAAACAGGTCTAACAGGAAGCTTTATGATAGCCAACTCCATGATACTATCAATCATATGATTTATGGCCCATGCAATTGCTTTCTCGCCATCCTTTTTTTATAAAATTTATGCCTTTATACAGGGATGGCTTTGGTCCAACCATAACTACCCTGTATGCCTTGAACCCCTATTTGGCCCTAGGAAGAGTGGAGGTATAGGGCTAACTAATTATGTAGAGCAAGCGACCCATATACTAGGATCCTGGATAGCTCAAGTGACTAGTTCAGACCTTCCAGATATACATTGGGCTATAACATCAAAATCTAGTTTTACATGAGAACTCTAATTAAGAAAACCCAGATCATCCAAACACATTAATCAAGTATCTGGCGTCTCATTCTACAGATGCAGGATACCATGGCACTCCTGTATACTTTAAACAAATACTTCTATCCATGAGAAGAGCAGAGTGGAAGATTCACATATGTGGCCATATCAGTCACTGAGGACGCCCAAGGCTAACTCACAGACAGGAAGTTAATGGCCAAATAGTCACAAAAATAAAGAGATAAGCAGAAATCTGAGTACCATAGCTATGATTGATTACTGGATCATATGGATATACCATACAACCTGGAGACCCAAAGAAGAGTCTGGTGATACACACATTACTCACTACTTCAACTCATGATATGAGCACATGTGTGGAGATTCATGAGAATAGTATATTGCACAGCAGAACGATTGAATGCTGCCCACTTCTCATGCACAATATTTAGCCAATATGGAAGCCTATTACACCATTTAGAACAATGTCCAACATCAGTAGCTATCTGGAAAAAGGTCATGCGCCTATTTTATCAAGACAGTGAACAATCATTTAGTTTGGCTAAAAACATGTTTGCTCTCAACATGGAGTCACCTATCCATCCATCCCTACAGGCGGTAATAGTAGCAATAGCACTATAGACAATCCATACTATAGTACTGGATTCATTTACAGAAGCACGCCTACCCTCCAAGAAGCCATTAACCATTTTCACTACCATATATTGGAGCATTTCCAAGCATTGTTGTTTGGAAACATGACCCCACACAAAAGAAGGACAAATCAATATATGGTTTCCCATATGGTTCCTTTAGATTGATTCTTTCCTTCACTCATGCTGCATCCAAGGATAAGTCAGCATAACCCCCCTACCATCCTAAACTTGGTAGTCCTGAAGACAACAAGAGGGGCTTGAAACCCTCTGGGGTGTCATTGATTATTCACAGTTAATAAATATTTTATCCTCACTATATTGGAAGTGTACATCTCCTGGTCAACCTTCCCTAGATAAATTGAACAACTTTTTATATTCTGTACTGGTTTTAAAACTGAATCAAATAATATCCTGCTCTAGACTAGAGCCATAAATTATACTTCCATGTTAACTACCCCCTAGGAATGAGCTAAATTACTACTAAAGAATTGATCTTGGACAGAAATGAGAATAGGTGGAATTGTGGGTAATGATGGGTGATACACATGTTGATTAGTTAGCAAATATCTAATGGCATATTGTCAGAACTTAAATTACCAAAGGGTGAGGTGGAAGGGGTGACAAGGTTCATGGAAGATTTATTATCAGTCTTTCATTATGCTTAGTCAACACCAACCTGTGACAATTGGTTTTAGGGTATTTAGTTGATTTATAGTTTTTACGGTTTTTCCAAGTTATTTTTTAGTAATAGTTGAATTGATAGTTATGATAAGATTTATTTAGCAGTGGATAATTATCTTATTTTATATAATTTCTTTGGTTTTGTCTAAATGATAAATGAGTTTTAATCAATTTGATAGACTTGATTGGTTTTTGTAAGAGGTTGGTAATTAATCAGTTTAAATTGAGCAATGGTTTTAGGTATGCTGTTTAGTGGGTATCTTTATTATAAGCTATCTAAAATAAATTACTCATTTAAAAAATATTTATGTAGACAAAGTTGCAGTACCTGCTAGTTTTTATAAAGTATCAATAAAATTTGTTACAAGCCGAAACCCCTGTGATGCTTAAGCTTATTTTTCCAGATGACTCTAATTCATCCTAGTCTTTATTATAGATGGTTAGCAATAAGTTTCAAAAATTGATTAAATCTGTTAAACATTTAAATATTAATTAAGCTGCTTAGCCAAAATTAAAAACTATACTAATGTTATGTACTACCAAATCACTTAGGCAGAGTGATATTTTATACCATTAAAGTTAAACGCTTATAATATATAAAAGTTTTATGTATCTTATTAAAAATTATAAAGCTGCCTGCAGAAGTCTTTTTTTATATATAGAATATTTTTGTCAAGATTAGCTGACATTAGTTTAGTATTTTAAGAGAAAGATATAGATTAACAATATATCCACACATATAGATTTTAGTTATGCATAGTTTGGTAACCAGGCAGAGCTAATTTTAGCTTTCTTCAGAACCCCCAGAATGTAGTTCTAGAAAAATAATAATTACTGGAATTAAAAAGTTTTTCTATAACTTTAGTTCTTTTCAACCTACTAGTATCAAGTTAAAAATTTCATTAGTTACTGACCTTAATTATGTACTTATATATGGTGAGATACCTTAAAATTACTTAAATACAAAATCTAATAAAAAAGTACATAAATATTAAGTATCTTTATTAAGCAGGTCCTTTAATAGATAAATGAATTTTAAAGAGCAGTATCTAATTAATTATGAATAGATAGAGAGATGGTTTGATTTCTGATCATGTTTTTTAAGCAGGTATTCAATTTATAGTTTTAAAACTTTGATGTGTAATATATTATTGTCAAACTTATATAATCATATGAAGCTATATTGAAATCAATTCAATAGATTTGAGGTTACAATATAAATTAGATCTTTCTATAGATTTATTTATTTAGATATTAATTTAATTTATTTGATTTTGTTCACCTTTAAAGAACACAGTACCATGTGGCTGGATAGGGGCAGATTTATAAGAGTTGTGGACAAAAATAAGTGCTATGAAAAACTTCCTTCACAAAATCTGATAGGCCAGTATGACATGATTTGCTTTAACTGATTTTCTTGGATAGACTACAACATTGAGTATAGCTTTACATATATTGCTATCCTCTTAGCACAGATTATCTAATCTCTAGCACAAAATGATAACCTATATCATGGTTGTTTTAGCAGAACACCATTTCCACAAACTAACATCTCTTATAAATATATATATATATATATAACAAAGTCATGTTAGTTACACCATATAGAACTTAAGAACAGCTGGACCAATTTTTATGATCTTTGCTTTGTTGGATTTGTCTCCACCTCAAATAGCAGAATAAATTGTAAAAAATATTATTTTAATAGTAAAATAAAAAGTTTTATATGTAACAAGTGAAAATCCTGTATATACTTCAATGGTATTAGCTATATTGTTACAGCTGAGCAGTTTGATATTCAGCTGATTTGATATTTTAAATGGTTTTGTTAAGTGGTTAGTGGTCATTTGGGTATTTAACAAGTTTATCTAAATCAAAACTTTGAATCAAGTCCAATTGATTTTAAAAATACCTCCTCTAGCATAAGTGGCTCAGCTCCTCTCTCTCACAAATATCACTTTCTTATAACAAAAAGTGAATTGAACAAGAATTGAGAGAGCAATTAACTGCCATAACGCACTGCAATTTTATAGAGCAGTGAACAAAGGCCAACCAACTAAGCGTAGGGAAGTCTAGCCGCCCATCTGTGCACAGCACTTAGAAATTGATGACTTACCCGCGCCAATTAGTGAGTTTTATTAAGAATAATACCAAGGTCACTGAGATGGATGAACCATCTGCTGACCTTCCCACCGGCCCAAGCCCTGACACAACTAGAAATGGGGCTGGGCATTCCACCATGTATGCGCCAGGTAATGAACTGGTGACATTAATGACAATGAAACAAATGAACGTGTTGATGGGTCATGGAGCCCTAATGAATAGCGCGAATAATGGGGTTGACTGTCTAGGATAGATGCCCACTGACACCCAGATGACAAGTGCAACCTTTTTTTAGTACTAGATGGTCCCATGACAAGTGCAACCTTCTGGGAGTGAGGCCCAATGCCAAGAACAGTGGAGTCAGGAATATTTCCCATTGAACCTCAATTAGCAGGGGAGACTGGGGCCTTGCAGGGTGAGAAAATTCTTGCCAATAATGCAAAAAACGTGGATGAGGTATTGGTAGGATCCAAAACTGACTCAGATTCAAATAACAAAAATTGGTGATTCAAACCAATGGAGTCAAGCAATAAAAAGCTTTCTTCTGACGTGAAGAAACTTACCAAATCAGCTCAGGGTATTTGGGTGAAGAACAAGTCAGATGCCAATCCTGAAACAGCCCAATTGGGGGAGCGAATGGTCCCCAACCAAAATCAATTTGGTACCATGAGTAACTCATTGGGTGGAATGCCCAATACACAATTGAGCGCAATCCCCAATGAAGGCATTCTGACAGGGGGCCATAGCTCAACAATGTATTGACAGCTGATCCCAAATATCCAATCACCAAACCAAGCTGATCCATTGAGGACCAACCAAAGTGGGGGTAACTCTATATTGGGGACCAAATCTGAGGGATTAGAACCTGAGAGGGATCAGCAAAAAAACTTAAAGTATTACTGGAAGGGGCAGAAACCCCAACGGCAGTCAAGTCAATGGCCAGGGCCCCAGTTAGTTTTACACCAATCCAGTCAGACATGTTAGCACGTCAAGGCATGTCAACCCACAAGGTCAAACAATGGGAGGCCCTCCACTTTCCATACTCTACAATGACTCAGTGGGTCTCTAAAGGATCAAGCCAGCCATTGGAGCTATATGGCATGACCATAAATTTTCCACCAGAGTGGCCAAATGCTGGCTCAACACCCAAATATCAATCAATATGGCAGTACAATTCAAGGCGTCCCAAGTTCAAACTGAAGATGCCCTGGAGTGGATGAAAATCCCTGTGGACTACAAGGTGATAGAGGCCACCATCTGTGAAGATTTAAAACTGGTGGACATAAAAGCCTGGATGGAGGCTGGCATCAACCTATTAAACGCGATGGAATACAACAAGGTGGGCATTATGGCACGTTACACCCAAGATGTTGGGAGCTTGGGCCTCAACCCAAAAAATTTAGCTGAATACGCTAGATGTTTCCCAAACGCATCTACAGCCCTTGAATGGGCCAGACACTCCATTCTGGTGGACATGGCGCTGGAATGATACAACACTACCTTCTCCCCAGAGGAAGCACTACCATGGATTGTGGCTGGGTTCAAGGCAACCAAGGCCTTACACTGGTTGTATACCCATATTCTACCTGCCACTGCGTCAGACCTGATGAAAGTGGGCTGGATAAAGGAAAAGGCAGTGGAATGGGGAACCTTTCAGGATTGGTCGCTGAAAGAGGCCATCAACTGGTCAGCCAATGGATTCACACTGATGGAGATGATATACTGGTTCCAAGCGGGGGCCAGTATGGACCTAGTGCATGAATGGGCAGAACTGGGGGTGACTAAGCCAATTTACAAAACCCTCAGAGGCTGCCCATTCCTGATTGCAAAGTGGAAAATCTGGCGCAACACTGCAACACTCACCAAGGCTGCTGACTGGGATGTGGTGGGGTTCACCCCCCAATCAGCCCAACTTTGGATGGAGCACGAGATCCTGCCACAGGCAGCAACAGCAATGAAAGGGGTCACAACCCCCAGACTTGGGCTGAGAATGGCTCAAAGCAGAAATCTGCATCAAAACTATCTGGGATTGGAAGCAATCCTTCCCAGAACTGATGATAGCTGCCCCATATGCCACCAAAGGCTTCACCCCTTAGAAGCATTTCAATGGTGTGAAGCGGGGGTTCCAGCGGACATGGCATGGGTATTCACAGATTGGGGCTGGAACAGCATTATTGTAAGGGACTGGTGTCAGCATAGCTCAATTATGCTGGAGGTCCTTCAACAATACCTCCACCCAACATGCAGCCCAGAATCTACTCTCAAATGGTACCAACTGGGGTTCTCACCAGTGGATGCCCTAAAGTGGCAGAGCCTGAAGATCAGAGCACAACTGGCTAAAAATATCAACTGCCATGGTATCAACAGTTGCCAACTTGAAGCGTTCCTCAGCTGGGGTTTCAGCCTTGATGAATAAGTAAGTTGGATTTTGAAAGGAAAGACCCCCGCCAATGTACCCAAACCAAGCACAAAATCAAAATCATACAGCACAGCAGCAGCGCATAGCGAGGACAACACCTGGAATGGAGCAGGGAGCCACATCAAATACATCTGTCAAATTGATCAGCAGGGGCTTTACTGATCGCCAGGCACCAAAATCATACCTTAAAGATGCTATCCAAATCCACCTACAACTAGTGGAGGAGGAAGAATGGTCCAATTTAATTCTGTTGATTTATCAGGAACTAGACAAAGTCCTAGATAGAGGAAATTTTCATCAATGGGTCCCCAAATGGGGCTATATAGATATAGCAATTTCAAGCAAGTTGGACTGCAAGAAGCTCCTCAAAATTGGCATCAAGTACAAGGGGATTTATCTGCAATTGGAGCTGACTAGATACGCCAACCAAATGACAAGGTGGGTTATCTTCCAGAATCTCCCTACTGACCAGAAATGGGAGTGGGTGCATGAAGTGATCTGGACTGGGTTGTCATATTATGGGAAAGTATGCAAATTCTGCCAAGCCAGTGGAGATTACATCTTGAAGTGCCTCCACCCTCAGACAGTGGAAGCGCTGTATGAACTGGCCCCCTGGATGAAACTGAATAAGATTGCTCTACCCAGATTCATCTGCCTGCCCAGCCTTGATAGGGTAGTGTATGTTGAACAGGAGGATGCCAAACAAGTGTCAGTTATGCTATCAGACTGGCCACACTATGGTTCAATGCCACCATCATAAAGGTAAAACTACTTGGGAGTATGAATATGACCCCATTGGGGGAATTACCAAGGTGGACACCAAGACCATTCTCTGCCCAAAAGCCAGAGAATGGATCCCACAAAACTTAATGGAGATAGCGGATATGAAATGCCAATGACAAGAATAAGACCTGGCATACAGAGAGGCGTGGGAATGGGAAATGGCAAAAATGAAACAAAGCAGATGACAAACTGTTTATAAATCTGAACCCCAAATCTTATGCAATGGATGAGGGAACCAGCTCAGGACCAGCAGAGAAACGTCCAACCCAAGTGGAATGGATGGTCAGGAGGAGGAGAGATGGCGGAGGGCAAACCCAAAGAGGTCTTCCAAGCATGGGCAGCCACAGGATTCCAACAAGTTGAAATTGAAGCCTGACAAGACAAAAAGGAGTAAAAAATGAATCAGAAGTTATCAGCAAATGAGCCTGAGGTGACTGGAGAAAAATTTGCAGGAAAGTTGAGATTGAAAAATTTGGAAGGGCAATCGCTGACTAAAGAATTGAGTTCTTCCAATAAATCAAACAAAGGGGTGCAAATCTGGCTGATGGATGAGGGCAAATCTGCCAGTCCATCCAAAGAAAACAAGGGGCACCCAGATCCAATCATAAAACCATCTCCATTAACCATCAACAGGGAGATGGGGATGGCAACTGAATTCCCAGTGCACAGGATGCCCAGGAACATAATCCCAGTCCCAACTAACCCCAAAAACCAAATATTGCACCCCACCAACCATCGACACCACCACCAATGACCAACCTGACCTCTGTACATGACTTGATTCACAACCCAGACAACGTTAAACCTCATACCCATGGGTCAGGCAGCTGGAAATGAAGATATTAACTACAAATGCTCAGGGGATGGCGAGCATACAAATGAGGAGAAAGAAAATGCACCACTTAAAAACTAATAGTAATAATGACCTAATTTTTATTTCAGAAACACAAGCTGGTAACCAAAAAAATGGTGCTGAGCTCAAACCGTGACACAATTAACCATTTGTGGTCTCACCAGATAGGCTACCAAGCCCTATGGATGGACCACGTGGCAATAGTTGCAATGGACAAGAAAATAGACCTGGAATTTGTGTAAGAGACTCACGCCAGTAGGATCTTGATAGTGACAGCTACAAATAGAGAAACTGGCAGGAGCATACAGATGGTAGCAGTCTATGCCCCACCAAAGCTCCACAAAAACCATATTTTTTGGGATTTCTTAGCGGAAGTGCCATCTGAAGTGATGACCATAATAGCAGGTGACCTGAACTGCTGGACAAATGCGAGTTAGGTTACATACCCAATGAGAGAATTCCCCAACAGTAAAGCTGACAAGATGCTTAATTACCTAGTTAAATCAGGGATGTGCCTAACAATTGACAAAGAGGACGATGACCTGGCCAATCTAATGTGGTGGACATATGATGCCGCTGGATCCCCACTGTCAGGATCATGGTTAGACTACATCCTCATATCATTGGACCTCAGGCCAATGACGTCCAACAGCAAGGTTAGCATAAATGCCAAAAGTGACCACATGGCCATCTGGGTGGAGATCAACCTTGACAAACCTCTGAGGAACCATGAGTGGCAATTGGCACCAGCCATGTTGAAGAATGGGGATTGGTGCTGAATGGTAGATGCGGGACTGGATCAGCTAATAGCGCATCTGGACAACTGCCCAGAGCTAGACCCGCTAGAAAGATGGATCCAGATCAAAACAAAGATGAAACACAATAGTATGAAGTTTGAAAAAGTGACCTCCTACAAGCGAACAGCTGCCATAAAGCAACTGAAGTCTAAATTA
The DNA here is from genome assembly GCA_022478985.1 of Massospora cicadina. Taxonomy (NCBI): domain Eukaryota; kingdom Fungi; phylum Entomophthoromycota; class Entomophthoromycetes; order Entomophthorales; family Entomophthoraceae; genus Massospora; species Massospora cicadina. Next base: position 49,847 of record JAKSZP010004285.1, on the reverse strand, counting down.
GAAAGCCTGAGGCTCACCTGCTGGGACAGCGAGGACTGGTGGAGCAAGTATTAAACAACGCACAAAATATATTGGGCTATAATGATGAAACAAGACTCAGAGAGATGGACCAATGCAACTTACCAATATCAGAGCTTAGCGGGGATGATGACCATAGAGGGCCTTAAACATCTCAAGGAAATCTGAACTAAGGCTAGGGTATGGGAAGTGGAGACAGCAGATGGGGAAGTATCAACAGACCCTGAAACAATCAAGTGTGAAGCCAAGCTTTTTTATGGCAATTTCTTCTGAAAGTGAGAAATGAGCAAATTAGCAACAAAAACCCTTATTGACCTGGAAAAACTGGCACTGGGAGGCTGTACGCTGGAAGACATCACCAAGCTATCTGCCAAAATCTCTATTGATGAAGTTAAGAGAGCACTAAAGGAGTCACCAAGAATGAAAGCATCAGGCCCCAACAATATGTGTGCAGAAATATACAGCATATTCCAAGACTGCATCACGCCAGAGCTCAAAGCCCTCTTTAACCACTGTTTGACCCTTGGCTACAAGTTCCGGGAGGACATGAGACCTGAATTGTACTTCTGTACAAAAAAAGCCTCAAATGCCAACTTTGGAACTGGCACCTGATTGCACTATTGAACGCCAATTATAAACTGCTCATGTGCATACTATCTAATTGGCAGATGGCAACAGCACCACGCACGCTCCATAGGGCCCAACACGTTTTCATTAAAGGCCATAGTATATGGGACAGCATAGGTTCAGTCCAGAGCATACTGCAGGATATAAGGGGCATCAAACAAGGATACCTTATGTTACTTGACATGGAAAAGGCATATGACCAAGTAGCGTGGTCATTCTTAAGCGAGGCACTGAAGGCGGTTGGTATCCCCATCATGTTTTGGGCATGGATAACAACGCTATACTCAGGTCTGTTAATGAAGGTTATGGTTGTGGATGGCACAACCAACAAAATCTCTGTCAGGCAAGATCTCCACCAAGGAGACCCCAAGTCACCAATACTCTTCAACTTTGCAGCTAACATTCTACTGGTGGCAGCGGACATGAAGCTTCAGAGTTTAGTCCACCCTAACCAAATGCCACTGAAGATGCTAGCATTTGTGGATGATACAGTTGTAGGAATAAGCTCCTCAACCAACCTCCAGAGCGCTGAGGATCTATTAAACCTTTACCAGCTTGCATTGAACACAAATATAAATCTGGCAAAAACCTCAGTGATGAGGGTAGGCAACCCAAACTTCAGCCTGCCAACTGACACAACGCTGATTATGAGCTACCAGACAGTCTGATACCTCAGTATACTCTTCAACAACAAGGGACCAGCTGTACTAGAGACTGAACAAGAAGTATTGACAAGCTTATCATTCCAAATGTCATGCTGGAAAAGTGCCTGACTATGCCTCAAGGAAAAAGTTCAGGCAATAAATGTCTTCATCTTATCAAAGGTATGGTATGTTGCTCACATGCTACTAATGAGCCTGAACCTAGAGAAGAGAATCAGGTCAATGCTCTAAACTTTCCTGCGGTTCAAAGTGAAGGTGGCATCAATTCCACTAGAAGCCCTGTCAAAACCAAAAAACGAAGGAGGTATGGGCCTACTGGACTTTGAATCTCACGCCCAGCGCATATGGGGGAAGTCATTTCTGAAGCTAACACAGATGCACATGCGCTGCCCAACTCTAGCATGGGGTGTGAACTGGGCAAGGGATCAAGGCCTCCAAGAGACAGTCTCTCCCCAATTGTTACATGAATGGATGGTGAACCACCTGAAGATAACCTCACAAAAGGAGCCCCACACTACTGGTGACTCTGCAATTGGGACGTGCACCAGGGTGGGTGGTCATTCAAAAATTGGACTGAGAGGCCAACCAAATTCAAAGGGATGTCAAAGCACATAATTCCACAACGAATACTGCAACAAGCTAGGAGTAAAGTAAAAAATTGCTAATGAATACACAATTAAGTTGATCAGAATTAGGTACAAATTGACACTGATAGAATATGGGGATCTGCTCCCAAAACTGGGGTACAATCTGCCCACCCGCCCACAAATCCTTAATGACTGGACTACTGAAGGCCACGACACCAACTACCCAATGAAGGAGTTGATTTTGGGCCTAAACTCCCACTTGGTTATGGCCAAACAGAAGTTGGTAACATGGCAGATCCTTAATTGGGCATTCAAATTGGGCAAGCACAGTGGGCCAGATTACCAGCAAAAAGAATGCCATATATGTGCCAAACTGGAAGCAGACAGCACATCGCTATTATAAATGCACCATGTTCAAAAAATACTGGTCCACGATGTGATACATCCTATCAGGTGATCATTCACCTCCAGGTATACATCCATTGCAGGACCTGTTTTTTACAAAAACCCTGAGAACAGCTCCAATCCAACTATGAGCCTTCATTTACCATTATTGTGTATGGGTAATTCACTGTGTGCTCATCACCAAGGTTATGAGCAATGAGCGCCCCCATCACAGAGGTTTGGTATTGAAGACCATTTGGATTATCTCTGATCAGCTCCTTTGGATCTCAAAATTTCACGCATAATCCCTGGGTGTTATAAGGCTACATATTTGGCTTTCCCCTCTGGATTGCTCATTGCATGCAATGAAGCTACTAATCATCTGAGAATAGTATGTCCTGTAAGCCTGCACTGCTAGAACCATGGCTAGCAATGGCGATCACTGATCAGCAATAGTCAGAGGTGCTAGAACTCTAGCGGCCCAAATCCCCAATCTTTTTACCCTTGTCCAAATTGCCTGTATTCCACCCGCCCCTCTTACTTTCCCTTAAATTTATTTAATAAAGTATGGAGTTTTAAAAAAATCTAATATAATTGGCTCAGATTTTGGCTCTAAACTTCAACTTTATAAAAGATCAGTTGTTTGAATCTTGGCATAATCTATATATATATAAGCAAACGTGTATGTGTGTGTGTGCAATGCTCAGGCAAAACTAGAGCATGTAGAGCTCTGAAAATTTGGCTATAGGTGGAAGGGAGGGGGTCTGTGTGCACCTTGAAGCCCAATTTTTAATTTTCATAGAAAACTAAAAAGTTTTATATGTAACAAGTGAGAATTTTATTATAATTCTTTAATTGAAATTGGTATATTGTTACAGCTGAGAAGTTTTATATATGGTTGATTTGGTAGTTTAAATGGTTTTGTCAAGTGGTTAATGGGTTTATGTTGATTAATAAGCTTAACAGTTTAAATAAAGTTAGTAATTGGTTAATTTAATAAAGTTGATTGGTTTTGGTAAGTAGTTGTGATTTTGGTTGTTTCAATCCATTTAGTTTTGGTTTATGAAGCGGTTGGTGATTGGTTGATTATTAATCTAATGGTTTTATTTAAGTGTTTTAGTGGTTTAGTTAATTCAATAGGTTTAATTGGGTATGGCTGAATGGTTGGTAAATTTATATTGATTCAGTATAATTTGATTACTTAATTTTATCAATAACCATCTACAAATATAAAAATTATGAGGTTATCAGATGAACTTTAAGCCCACAAACAAATCTGCATAAATTGGGTATCACCAAGAATTAATCTTAAATTTTATTTACAAAAGAATCAGTATGTTAATTTGTTTATATAGATGCATTATCTTGAGCAAATAACCAAAAATCACCAAGCTTGGCACAAGTATTCTATAAAGTTTGGGAATGGAATGCTAATATGTAATTGTTAATATAATCATATAAATTTAAACATCAGTTCTATATAAGATCTAGAACATATATTTCTAATGGTAATTATATAGCAATTTGGCTGTGTATTTTCATATTCATTTATTCAATAGCTTCATAGGCTTTGATATTTGATTGGTAGTTTTTGTCTGTTTTGTAAGTTCAATAATTGGTTTTTGCTGAGTGGTGGTTTATTTTTTGGTTGATTTGATAGGCTCAATAGTTTCAGAAAAGAGATTGATGGTTTAATTAATTTGGCAGACTTAATTGATTTTAGCTAAGTGGTTAGAGGTTGGAATTTTTAATAGGTTTAATTGTTTCTGAACTTATTGATAGCTATCTACCAATATAAAAGCTAAAATAAGTTAGAATCTGATTGATTTAATAAGTTTAATTTATTTGGCCAAGTGGTTGATGGTTTTTGGTCAAGTCAATAGGATACAGTTTAGCTTTGAGGTGATTAGTTATTGGTTGATCTGATAAGTACAGTTAGTTTTAGATAAGTGGTTGGTCTTTTTGGTTGCTTCAATTGAGCAATTAGATTTAGCTGAGTAGTTATTGCTTAACTATATATAAAATCTAAATTAATCACCTCAAATCACCTGAAATTCTATAGACACCATAGCAAAGCATGGGTAACTCTGCTATTCTATACATAAAGTTAAGACATTACATAGAAAAATATTAAAAGATAATTGACTTTTTTATAGATATATAGATAAGCAGTACACTAGAGCTAATTTGAGGAAGCTAGGAGTTGATTGCAAATTTTATTTAATCTTTAATTTTTACTGTATCTGATTTTTGAGTTTTTAAGCCTCCATCAGAATATAAATTTTATAGCAAGTTTGGTGTAATAGTATTTCAAATAAGGCTTTACATTAAAGTATATCATTCTAACTATTGTACAAAAAGTGGAAGACCTTCTTCTGCACATGCTATAAGTATGCTGAATTTTTTTTGTTGTTTCAGTAATTTCATAGATTACCATGGACAACTTAAACACCCTAGAATTTTAATATAGATATATATTTTACATATTGAGAGTAAGAGAAAATGGAGAATAAAAGACTTTTACATGTAGATAAATGCCAATGTTTCAAAATTTGCATATTAATTTCATGATCTAAAGAGACAATACTTAGTGAAATAAAAGCTATATGATATTTTAACTTGATACTGAATTAAGGTAAAAGTTATATATAACAACTTTTCTGGCTGCTTTTAAATCTTGTTAAAATTACTATGGCCACTAATTTATTTGTATTGTAATCATTTAAATAGCAAAGTTTTTCACCATTAAAAATTGTTACAAAATTACCAAAACTGAAATGTTGTAATTTTTGTCCCTCTATATTCATAAAGCGCTTACATATGAAGTAAATAATAACAAGGCTGTGATAATCATTCCAATATAAATTGATAAAAATTGGAGAAACTGTTAACTATGAAGACTTTTTTAGTTAGAAAATAAGAAGTTTCATTTTTTTATGATATAAAACAAACTCAATTGTCCATCAAGTATTGGATTAGGCAATAAAATAGCAAACAGTGAATTGAATAAGATTCTTTATCTCATAAAGAAAAACTCTTAATTATTTATAATCATATATATTTTTTTATTTATAAGTTGCTATCATACAATATAACAAAATCAATAAGTTAACTCAATTTTAAAATTAATATAAGATTAAAATTTCATTTTTGTTTTCTTATATTGCAATTTATTTGGGGAAGGTCAGCTATGAGATGGACACTTCAAATATGTAACTAACAAGCACCAATATAATCTAAAGGCACCCCAGAGAAGCTAACGCTGTCTCCTGTTGCCAGAGGGAACGCCAAATAAAGGGGGAGGGGTATCATTAGTAGAAGCTTGTGCCACTAATGAGCACATATGAAGGAAAGGGTCTGTAGTGATGAACCAAACTGGAAACCAGGATGAGACTAACTGTCATTGACAGGATGGTAGGTACCCAAACAACCATGCTTGAAAGTGGTCCATGAGTCACAATTGGAATTGGCATACAGCTTCCTGGAGGGTGAAAGTAGGGCCTGAAATGGCATCCAAGACAAACGTGTGGATAGTCCACATTGCAATTGCTACCACTAAGGCTCATAGGGAAGGTTGTATAGGGAAATTTGACAAGTTGAAGATATCCTTAGACAGACTGAAGGGCTGTGTTTGCTCCTGGAAAAAAAGGTGTAAAACCTCACGCCAGATCACTTTTGATGGAGGGCGCTCTTCCAGGCGGTGGACTAAAGTCCCATATTGGTCACACACAACACATGAGGAGTGTGATGCAATGGATTGCTCAGCCATATGGCATACCCATTTCAAGTAGTGCCACACATGGGAAAAAACATGAAGCTGCAAAAGAGGGTGATGGGCGTATTTCCAGATGGCTTTCTGGGTTTCTAGGGAGTAGGGGATGGCCAACATGTCCAGATAATCCAACCTGACCATGGTAAGGGTCCTCCTTTGTATCACACTGTTCAGAATGGCTTGGCCTTGTACTTTCTGATTGAAGTGGGGTGTAGGGCGACCCCTCTGGGTGGTGTGCCCACTGATGAAAATTCTCCACTCAGCGCTCCACATGGAGAGGAAAATTTATTTGAAGTGGGTGTTAGGATTTTCCTTGGGTTAGGTGTAAGCCTTGTCCAGGGAAAGGATTGACATCCCCTTCAAGGCGTGTAAATCCTTGCTGGCTCATCAGATTTGATAATAAGAGCTGAATCTGCCAGTATATTGAATTTGGGACTTGGTATAAGTTACCCCAAATTCAAGGAAATGGTACATTCCCATTCCCTGGGACATGTGACCTAGGATCTCACCTGATCTGGTCACATGAATGGCTTGATCCAAGTAAGGATCATAATCATGGGCCATCCAGAAGGCCAGGAGAAACCCTACTTGGACAGGGCCATGATGATCCTAGAGCCACATGTTACCTAATACCTTATAAATATCCCTAATTTTATATTAATAAAATACTTCCATTCATAATACTTATTTTATCTTATATTTTATTAAGTTTAAGTTATCAAAATGAACGGAGTCTCATCCATTGTCACATCTGGAGCCACCCCTGTCCTTTTGGCTGATGCCAGCCCCTTGCAGTCAGCCTAATTGTTGGGTTCCCCTGCATCAGCACCAGAGAGCGCATCTTGGGGAAACCCAACAACTGGTGCTCAATACAGGGGCGCTTCCCTGGCGCGCCCTGAGGTGCTACCCTCAACTTTGGACGATTGTGAACCCACCGTGGGCATGCTGGACGCTGATCTTCTTTCTTACCTCTGATGGAATGGCCAAGACCCAACCACAGTTGGATCCAAATTTTCAAGAAAGTCCTTCAAATGTGCCTCCAAAGACTTTGTTCACTTCCAAGCTCCCAGTCAGCTGAAACCCTTGCTGGACCTGTTAAAAATGCCTGAAGAATCAAAAAAAGTTGAACTTGAGCCAAAATTCCAGCATCATAAAATAAAAAGGTTAATGAAGGCAGTAAATTATCACAGGGACCAAGCATCATGGTTCAAGAGGATGTGGGATGCTCAGAGAGAAGAAGCCTTTGAGGACATCACCCAGCGGGATGACTATTGGGCGCTTGGATCAGTTTACTGTGGTGAAAAGGTTACGTTTAAAAACCTTTCAGCTTTGAACAAAATTGAGAAAAAATTGGCCAAGCTACAACAGATTCTCTGGTTGAAAAAAGAAATTCAAAATTGTCCAAATGCTTGAATTTTACTGAAAATAATTAATTTGAATACTGACTTTAATATTTATCTAGGTAATAAAAAATGAAATCCTCCGTTTGATGTAGATTCCCACTTGTCTGTTTCCAAAGCAAAAGTGGAAACAAATTGCATAACCAATTTAGGCCCAAAAGTGTCACATGACAAATTAAATGCAGCCAACAAACATCAACCACACCAAACCAATCAAAATGGGACAAGTTGAGACCCAATTTCCATTTTTGATAAAGACAACAAGCTTCAAAAATTTGTGGGAAGCCTAAAATACAAACAGTGCAATGATTTGACTCAAACGCCAGGCAAAATACCTGGGACTTACCTCCACACTGTTGAAAATAGGCTCAATGTCTCCTTTCCAGCTATGCTATCACTTTCCAACTTTGATGATGCCCTACCTAAAATCGGGCCTCAAATTGCTAAAACTAAAAATCTAAAATGCCAAGTTTGACTCTCAGAATGGGATAGCGCCGATCCCAACACAGGCAAGAGTCAAGAAAAAGCAGAGCTCAATAACTCCTTTCTGACAACGCTTCCACTTTCTGATTTCAACGGTGCCCCTCCCAAGATTGAGCCAAATATTAATAAAATAACCAATTTAGCTGACCCAGTTCAACTCTCCAATTGGGATAGTGCCAATTCCAATGAAGATGAGAGTCCCAAAGAAGTGAAGCCTGAGAAACTAGTTAACATCACCTCCGCTACCATTGCCAACCTTCTGGCCCACTTTGCATTTTCCTCTCAAATCTTGTCGCATGGTTTGCTTTTGGTTGGGAGTGAGATTTTCTTGCCTCAATCCCAAGACACTAACTTGGCATCGCTCCATGAGGCCCCCTATCAGAACCTTCAGGGGGCCATACCCTACCATCACTTGACCATCCTCCAAGCTCATGGGGTCACTCGCCTGCGCTACCTACTGTTGACGACCTTTTCCCTGAGCCTTACCTGAATCTGCTGGCGGACAAGGTGATTGCAAGATGCCAGGTTTGAATGGTAACTGAGATGAACAAAAAAAATTGAAGAGGCTGAAGCCCGCATGGCCAAGATGGTGCAGGAGATGTACAAATGGATGGCTCAGATGGAGGCAGAGTTGATGGCCTCCAAGTCAGAAATCCAGGACCAGACTGACTAGATCATAACGCTTACAATTGACAACTCACAGCTTAGGCTGGAGTTATTGGACCTCAAGACAGATTACCTTGAAACCAAACGACAGCTTGAAGAAGCTCCTATTGTTTACCTGGACTGTACCACCATCTCAAAGATTTCAGCCCTTGAGCTCACATTGGCCTCCCTCGCATCTGCCAAACTTGGCCCCACCTTTGCCATGTCCAAAGATGGCTGCCTGGTATTTGCCAAAGTCTCCGACTCTGAGAAGGAGTTCCTGCTTAAGGCAGCTAAGGTTTCACCCACATCAACGACCATGCCATTCAAGTGCAACAATCACAAATGCCTTATGCCATGCTACCTCACCACTGACCTTTTCCTGAGACCTCCAAGTCAACTATGGGGGCCTTATATGATGTTTTTGTCCAGCTTTAAACCCTATCTACTCAAGAGACCTCTAAGCTAATTAAGAGGGCCTTAGCTGATGTTTTTGTCCAGCTTAAACCCTAACCACACCAGGCACTATCACTGACCTGGTCTGCATTTCACCTGAGGCCCTGTACATCCCCAAACTCGAATCCTCTGACCCTCAGGCCACAACTTGCTCCCCTAGGCCAAGGCTTGGAGGGGGCTCTGGTGGGATTTTCCCTGGGTTAGGTGTAAGCCTTGTCCAGGGGAAGGATCAACATCCCCCTTCAAGGGGTGTAAATCCTTGCTAGCTCATCAGATTTGATAATAAGAGCTGAATCTGCCAGTATATCAAATTTGGGGCTTGGTATAAATTACCCCAAATTTGAGGAAATGGTACATTCCCATTCCCTGGGACATGTGACCTAGGATCTCACCTGACCTGGTCACATGAATGGCTTGATCCAAGTAAGGATCAGAATCATGGGCCATCCAGAAGGCCAGGAGAACCCTACTTGGACAGGGTCATGACGATTCTAGAGCCACATGTTACCTGATACCTTATAAATATCCCTAATTTTTATATTAATAAGATACTTCCATTCATAATATTTATTTTATCTTATATCTTATATTTTATTCAGTTTAATTTATCAAAATGAATGGAGTCTCAACCATTGTCACGTCTGGAGCTGCCCCTGTCCTCTTGGCTGACGCCAGCCCCTTGCAGGCAGCCTACTTGTTGGGTTCCCCTGAATCAGCACCAGCGAGCGCATCTTGGGGAAACCCAACAGTGGGGCTATGTCCCATGTGGGCTTACAGCAGAGGGATGTGAGGTAAGATATTTTAACAGAGAATGGGGATGTGTAGGATTGCTGGGGCCCAGGGTATGGGAAAAATTGGATTGGGCCGTGCGTGACCAGTTTTAGGCTTGGAGTGTGGGGTTGGTGACTGCAGTGATCCAGGTACCAAGTATTTTGGCAGCATGGTCCTCAAAGTTGAGCAGGCCCATACCACTACTATGGCGAGGGCCAAACAAAACATCCAGGTGCACTGGCAGTGGGTGGCCTAACTGAAGCCACCCTTGCAGGAGGGCATATAACAATGCTAAGAAGGATGTGGAAAAAGCTATAGCATGGGCCACAAACCAAACTTTAGATGATAGCATAGAGTTGGCCAACACGACCATGCCTGTGAGGGAAGTTTATTGGGCTCTGAGGGAGGCAATGCATTTTGTGACATTGTCCAGGACATGGTGCTCCATTACCTCTGAAGCATACCCCCCACCTCCAGCCACACACCCAAATGGCTTACTGGACCAGCAGTGGGTCTTAGCACAAAGGGAGCACAAGTGGGGCAGTATGGGGTGGGTGGGGCAAGTGAATCCATGAGCTAGCTGCTAAAGCAGATAGTAATTGAGTTGCTGGTGACCAGCGGGCTTAAAGCTGACTAAGGAGAATGACTTTGGTTTTGGAGGCGTTAAGTGCAGAATTTCTTACCCTAAAGTAAACCTGGATAATATCCTCAAGCGCGTATGCATCTTAGTTGTTAGTTGCCCTAACCACACAATTATCAGCAAATACCAACAACTTAACTGGTGCTTGGTCTTGCACATGGACACCAGTAAGGCGGGCATTCACATTACATAAAAGCGGGTCAAGGCTAAAGTTATACAAGAGTGGGCTCAAAGGGTCCTCTTGGCGGAGGCCCAGCTGAGGGCAAACTATATTGATGTGGAAGCCAGGGCTACATACAGCCATTGTGGCGGATTTCATAAGCAACATCACCCAAATAATGAATTGATGGGGGAGTTGGAACTTGTGGAGGCAGGCTTTGAGGTAATCCCTGTTGACTCTATCATAAACCTTATGCTGGTTAAAAAAAACAAGTGCCCCAGTAGCCTTGGATTGGCAGACGTTGGCTACAGTGTGGATGATGTCCCATGTAGACCTCTTGGGGATGAAACCAAATTGCTCAGAGAAAATGAGATTAGAGGCACTTCCCCTAGGCGGTTGGCCATAATTATAGTAAATAACTTGGTATAACTGTTAGTAAGTGAAATGGGGCGCCAGTTGGCCAAGTCCAGCTTATCCCCTTTTTCAAACAGCGTTATTGTGAAAGCCTTCTGACCCCCAGGAAGGAGGCGCATTTCAACAAACACTGGTTTATTGAGGCAAGCAACAAAGAGGAAAAAATTTAAAATATCTCTTGTATCTTTCATAAGTAACCCATCTGGACCTGGCATTTTCTGTACGGTGCACTGCAAACAGCATACCAGTTTCATCCCAAGAAATTTAAAGTTTATCAACTCCAGATATAGAAAATGGTGCAGATATGTGCACTTTGGGGAGATTTGTCAACTTCAGCTGGTACGACTGGATCAGAGCGATACAATTTAGAGAAATAATTTCAAACTTTGATTGCCACTTTGGCTGGAGTATCTGGAATGAAGAGGTCCAGCCGCCTCTCCTGAGTGCAGGCCAAGCTCTGTCATGGTGTGAAGAATTTTTAAAAGAAGTAGGTGGAGCACATGTTGCTTACCATTATCTTTTTTGCTTTGTACTGCACACAAACATGTGTTTGTGTTGCTTTACCAGTGCGTTGAGGTGAGTGGACACTTCTGCCACTTGCAACCCCAAGCCTGGCTGTAGCCTGCAATAGGGACATTAGACTCCAGGTGGTCTACTTTTGCAAGCGTGTGCAAAATAACCGCCAATGCCTGAGAGCAATGTGATGAGAGGTGGCATGCCTGGAAAATGGTGTTCACTTTGAAGGTTGACCAGGTAGACAGTGGGTCCACACAGAATGGTGTGGTGAACTCCAGTGCCAAGGTTTTGGTGTCCATCCATGAGGAAAACCTGGGTGACGTGATCTCAGCTGGACAAAGTTTGCACCACTTCAGCACCTGTGCCATGAGGTGACAAAGAGAAGGAAATTGACACCAACCTATGGTCAGAGAAATCAATTTTTGTTGTCATAAAGTGTGCAACCTGAGACCAAAATTTCAACAGGGCAAGAATAAGGTCAATGCGGGACATAGACTCAGCTGGCCATCATGCACATGAAGATGGGGTATGTTGGGGAGCAGCGGTAAATGTTTAGGTAGGGTATCAAACAGCCCCAAAGTGGCTTTTAGAATGTGAAGTTCTAAATGCCCCTGTGGGGGGCAGATGCAGAAGGCCAGCAGTTGATGGCCAGGTTATCCCAGAAGTGCATGTTGCCCACCAAAAATGGGTAGGGGGAAGTGGGAGAGAAGTAATGGCCAAGAAGATTTCCCAGTGAGCCCATTCATGGGTTGGGCATAAATATTAATGATAACGTGCACTTTGTTGTCCTATGAAAAGGGCACTACAAGCACATGGCCATCAAAGTACAAATTCTTAGAAATATTATCTAAAATTATGGGTTGCATATATAAGCATCCCACAGTGCAGTGACCAAAAGGAAAGGGAGGGGAGGAGCATGGTTGCCCATGTTTCCTCAGCACCATGTGGACAGTGGGTTTCTTGAATGGCCAGGATGTCCACAGATAAATTATTCTTTAAATAACTCAGTTTCCTAGCCTGGGATGGTGAGCCTTGAGTCAAGCAATATTCAACATCCCTATTGTGAAGGCTACCCCATCACACCTTAGGTGCAACAGGAAGGGCTCCCTTGCCCATCCTTTGCTGCTTTCTCAGAGGCAAGTTTTTTTGACCTTGTCTCTGGTCCTTTGTTTGAGGGCTTGAGGGTTGTCATTATTTTGGATATAGGTGTAATTTTGGTGTTCTTTTTTGCTGCTTTGTTTCAAATTTTTGAATTGATGTGTTCCTGTGGTGCATCACTGTAGGTTGACAAAAATTTGAGAGGGAAATGGGTGGTAGAATTGGTTTTAATCAAGGCTTGGTAAGTTTGCTCAGGTAACTTTGACTCACCAATTGGTCATCAGGTAGGTTGGCCCAATATGATTGGTGCTCCAATTCTCAGACTGCTTCTGCAGCAAAGGACTCAATGTCATTCTGGATCTGGGTGGATGAGATTACAGATGTGACCATGGCTGCTGCCTTGGACGCTGCTCTGTGGGCCTGCTTTGCCTTTTTGCACTCCTGCAGGGACACAGGTTTGACCTGAATGTAACGCCCCCACACACCATGGGAAGGCAGCGTCAGTGTCTATAGCCAGTTCATAATGGGTGTCTGCACTGCCCATTGCATCAAAGAATATCATTTTGGGTAATGCCCTCCTTGGCAGGGCAGGTGTGGGCCTTGTGGCCAAAAGTATGGTAAAAGGTGCAGATGGGGGGCATGCTATCCACTGTGGAGTGGAACTGGCAGGATTTCAGCCCATCAATGAACACAACTTCAGTGTGGGGAATTTGGGTCAAATCTTCCACAATGCCTGCAGATTGGTGATCACAGCAATTGCTTTTTCCATGCACAGGCTCAGCATGAGCGTAAAGCATTGCATCTCAAAGGAGTGAATTTCCTCATAGTGTTTGAGCCCATCCTTGAGGTGGAGCTACAGCACTGTGCGCTTTATTGTAGTAGGGAGGAAGTTGAAGGTTACAAAAATTTGATTTGATTTGGTCCACCAAGTACACGTTGTCTCAACCACCCATTGATCATCCAGGAGGTCTACCACCACATGCACCTGTGCAGCTTCATCCGCTGCTTGTTTGTTTTTAAACCTGAGATCTAACCAGCCTTGGGTCATGGAGTGTGTTGCAAAGTATACCACTTTTGGGAAATGGTTGTGCACATCTCCACAGAACTTTTCCCAAAGCGTCATTTGTTGGATATCCAGTTTGACTTAAACCCTGTGCTCCATTGATGACATGGGCTGGGAATGCGGAGTATTGATGAACTGATTACATTTTGCTTTCCAGGCCAAAATCTCCAGTGAAATTCTAACCACCAGTTTTTTTTTATTTTTATCTAGTCTGCCAGTGTTTCCAGGGCGTTTAAAAATTTTGGATGGTGTGGAGCCTGATCCTGTGCCATTCACTTTACTCACTCAACTGTTACCCTACATTGGGTGTACACTAATCTCCTCAAAGAGATTATCAAACATGCCTAATCTTGAATTGAATTTTTTGCAAAAGTAATTGCAACAGGAGAGAAAAGTTTTATTTTTGTTTTCTTATACTATGATATAACTATATAGATTGAAACATTTAGTAACAAGCATAATTTTATAGAGTTGCCTTTCTGACTAACTATTTGTGATAATCCATAAAAAATAAAAAGAGCTTATATAATAAATAATTACATGTTAAGCAATATATGTGTAGAAGAATGTATCATCTTCCACAGTTTTTGCCTTCTATCTTGATATAGAAGTATAGTTTAATGCTAAAGAGAAGGTTTATTCATTTACATTCTAACTGTTAACTTATTAATGCATATAAAGCAGCTTTATACTACAATTAGAGCTTAGAATTTCTACTTTTTTTAGTACTAGATGGTCCCAACTAGAATTTCTACTTTAAGATGTTTAAAAACATATATGATTACATAATCAAACCTTATATAACAGAATATCTTATACATTGTATAAGCCTTTTTTGTCATTTGACCATAATCTAATGATAACTAGCTGAAATTTATAGAATTAGTGTCAGGTTCTATAAACTCTTTCCCTCCTTGGGTTAAGCCCCACTAGTAAAAAATATAGAACTAGTGTCAGTAATATGAATTTAGATAAGTAGCATATAAAGAATGTGTATAGAATAATATTTTAACTATTTTCAATTAGAAATTTAAAAAAAGAATTCTGAGTTTTATTATAGGTACCATAATTTATTCTAGTAAGACATAAACTTAGTAAACTCTTTCACATTAATTATAAAAAACAGTATTATGTTATCAGCCAATCTACTTCATGGCTGTGTTATTTATTTAATTTAAAAGGTGATTATCATATGAGTGAATAGGATTGCATAATATCTGATATCATAAAAGCTATTATAAAATAATTTTTAGACCCTTCGTATTTAGTGGCATCAGACTTCTAAAGCTTATACAGTCAAAAACAAGGCCAAGACTATCTGATGACCAAGGATTATAATCTTTAAAACCTCAATGGCTCTAAAATCAGAAAAGAGTAGAAAACATTCTTGTTTTAAAAATTTATTATATTAGGAACATTAATTCTGATTACTTATAATTTATATAATCAGGAAGTATTAATCTAGGTAGTTTAGAATTTTTATCATCTAGAATTAATTATTTTAAAGTTTAGTATTATCTTCAAGTTTAGATTTATATTCTGTATATTTAATTATATTATAGATAAATAAGAAGTCTATTAAATAAAGGGACCTCTTTTTTTAGCACTAGGTGGTCCTATAAAGGGACCTCTTATAAACTAATTTCCTGTTATTGTAATCTATAAATCTTTACTTTAATCAAATTAATCAATACTTTAGACCTATTAATATAAAAATTATGAGATCTTATTAATATAAATATAAATACTATGTAATAACCAACCACATATAGCACCATATATCAGAAAGCAGTAAAATTTTTTAGTCTGCTGATCTCTACTGGAGTAAGCTTACTAAAATGAGACTCTAAAAATCCAACTATTGTAGAAAGCACCAGAATGATTGTCACCAGATAGATGAGAGATAGAATAGATATGCATATTGTAGTGATTAAAGAGTTAATATAACACTATTCTTTTTTCTCAAGAGAGTGTGTATCCTAATAAAAATAAATATGACTTACTAGAACCTTATCTAGAGTAAACTTGATTAATTGGATACTTAATTTTAAATCAGACTTTCTAGAAAGAGCTTCTAATGTAGCTGAGTCTAATTCAAGGGTTCTGAGACCCATGTCTTATATATATAAAACCAGTTTGTACATGTAGAATACTATTTGGCTCTTTTTTATCTGGCTGTTATTTAGCTCCTTTAACTATTGGAAAGATAACATAAAGAATAAAATGCCACTTGTAGTTCAATGATGCTAATTAGGCCTAGTATTTTTTCATCTCCTCTCAATATATAAAGGATGCACAATTGAAGGTATAATAGCTTCTTAGCTAGTTCATTAAGTCATACCAGTTGATAATACTGCGCTTGAGCATCAAATTAGCTTTCACAGGTAGGCTCATGTTTTTTAAAGTACTTTATAATGACAGTGACCTTAAGACATAAAAAACCTTATCATCTCAAAATGAGGTTTTTAAGCTCAAAAACAAGAACACATTTTAGTGTCTAATATTGACAGTGATGTAAGGGCTTTCTAATTTTACTTAATGTGATATAGGCTCTGAAAGACTTTACAGAGCAAGATCCTCTATAAATCTTACAATCTCTTCCAAATATGCTACTCTCACTCCCAGAATTTTCATTGGTGCAAACTATTAGTACTAATCAGCACATAAGTTAACACCTAGCTTGAATAGTATTCAAAAATCTTAGAGAACAACTTGTCAAAGCCTCATAAAAAACATAATAAAAACATAAAATAGATACTGAAATATAGACACAATATGCTGATAATAAAAACACCATTCACAATAATTTTTTGGCAGCGCTAGGACAAGGGATTAGATTATGAAAAGATAAAATAAAGCAAGATAATTATGCACAGCCAAAAGAGATTGATGTATATTATTGATTAAGAGATTTGCGCTACCAGGTGGCAAGGAATCAATTACACTTTACATAATACCTTTAAATGCAATAGCTGATGACACAAACTGTATTAATTTTAGATTGCCAATTTCTGGACAAC
Organism: Massospora cicadina; assembly: GCA_022478985.1. Lineage (NCBI taxonomy): Eukaryota > Fungi > Entomophthoromycota > Entomophthoromycetes > Entomophthorales > Entomophthoraceae > Massospora > Massospora cicadina. The sequence continues at coordinate 33,131 of JAKSZP010004285.1, read as the reverse complement.
AAAGGTTAATAAGTTAGCACTTAGAATTGACATTGATGTAAAGGAATGATAAATTAATTGTTAGTAAGTAGTTAATTATGTTAAATTAGTAATAAGTTAGTTGCATATGGTTGGTCAGACCAAATTATAACATTTACCCTCACTTGATAAAACATCAGAGAACAAAATTGTATGTGCCCAACTGACTATTGGAAAGCTAAAGCTGTAAGGCAAAACATTGCTGGTACTATATTGGAACTTATCAGCACCCAATTGCTGAGGTAGCCTTAAGTGAGATTTTTATTAGTAAAATCTATATTAGACATTTTCTCTATAATCTCAAAGAGTTTCTCCATTATATTTATTCTGTTATCTCTCTTCAAATCCATGATTGTCATAATAAAGAACTGACTGAATCCCACGTCAAAGTTCGTTAAAAGCCATCAATCATGATTATTTTGCTTGCAAACCTTGTTTTTTCAAGCCAGCAAGGTGCTGTTAGATTCATTCTGTAGCTGTATTAAGGATCATGCTATATTTTTGTAATATTTAGTTGGACTGATGATCTCTTATTGAGCATATGAGTATAAAAGAGGATTTATCATAATATGCTTTTTTAAAAGTAATTAAAATATGAAGTGTTTTTGAAGAACATAAGGCAATATTTTAGGTAATATGGCAAAGGGAAGAAACAGGTCTCTTCTGGGGGCATGTCATTATTTAACTTTTGAAAACTTTCCACTAGAGTGCCATTTTCCCATTCCATATTGTCATTGGTTTTTAGCATGAGAAAAAGTTTATATAATCTCTTATATGCCCAATAATTTATTAAGTTTTAAGGTAATATGAGATGTAAAATTTGTACATTATCTGTTGAATTAAGATTATGGGCATCCAAGGAGAGGATACCTCAGTGGTAGAATATGGACCCTTTACCACTGTATTAAAAAATTGGCAGAATTGTTAAGATATGCCATAAGGTGAGATTTTACAGGGTTCAGCCCACTGAGCAATAGGACCAACAATATGATGATTGTTGTCCTCAAAACAACAGAATAAACTATTTAATAAATATGGAGCACTTTCTCCCACCACACTCTTTTATTTAATATATAGTAAATAAAGCAGATCCTCACTGTTCCACTCACTCTAAACTATTAACAACCTCCTTCTTCTCAATCATCTCATCTCACCTATATCATAGCAACTTAAGATGATACTGGATACTTGGCTTAGTAGTTAAATTTGCCATATCTCATTGGTTCCAGAGACTCTTTATTAATTAATTTCAGGATTGCCTAATTTGAGGCAATTTTTCCAACAACCCAATTTGACTCATCTCAAGGTGCTCAAATAGTCATAACTCATATCAAACTGAGCAGATTCTATCCATTCTGACATAGTGAATTAGGGCTTATTGCCCAGTTATATCAGAATCATGACATTACCCCCTTGACTGGATGATTAGGCTCCTATTGTTTATACTCTTGGAGGAACTTGGCATGCACTCTGTTGGTGATCTGACTGCTCGTGGGGTCCTTGATAGTATATGCATCTATACCTGTCTTCTCAATAACTTCAAACGGACCAATTCAGATGCTGGCCAACCTGTGCTTCTGCCCAAAACCATGTTAAATATGAGATAGAACCATGCCCCCATCATAGAACTGGGCTAACCCACTATGCATTCCTGACTGGCAGCTTGAGTCTTATTATTCTTGACTAAAATGAACAAGTATGCTTTGGTTTGCAATTTGATTAATGTGTCAGCTAGGATCATCAAATAATGTTGAGGATCCATTCTGCCGGTATCTTCTACACAGGAGTATAGCAGCAACAGAAAGGCAGGGTGTCATTCATATAATAATTGGAAGGGACTCCTCCTCATGGCGGAATGATAACTGATATTATAGGTGAAGATGGCTGTGGAAAAAAGGAACTCCAATATGAGGGTTGATCGATTACTAATTTATGGAGTATGTTCACTAAGGTCCCATTGACCTTCTCAACCATTCTGCTAGACTTGGGGTGGTGTGGGGTTGTCAAAACCCCTCAGATGACCATAAGCTCATTAAGCTTTGGGAGGATGTGGGAAGTGAAGTTAGTCTCATTATCAGTAAAGAGGAACTGAGGGCAGCCATTTCACTGAATAATGCATTCCATTATGAATTTGGCCACTGTGACCACCCCTAAATCTCATATCACCCTTGCTTCAACCCACCAGGTTAAGTGGTCAATTGCCACCAAAAAAATTTACTTGAACCAGTTAGCTCCTGTTGGAAGAGGGCCAACGACATCCATGAAAACTGTATGCCAAGCAAAGTGTGGCTTCACTAACTAGTATGAGGTCTTCTGGCGGAATGGCTTTTCCACTTGGCACTGGTGGCAGGAGGAGATAGTATCAAGCACATCAAAGTTCATGCTTTCCCAGTAATACTGAGGCTGCAATAATTTTAATGCCTTGTGCATGCCCAACTGCCCTATGTGCACTCAAGATAATCTTAGGCCACACTGAGGGTTGTGGGAAGATTACTGTTAAATTGCCAGTCTGCTTGTACAACTCACCATTATGCTGGAACGTATTGACTCACATTTCATTCAATGCCTTGATGACTTGTGGCGGCTCATCATTGTACTTTTTGCTGAGCATCTTGTCATACATAATATCACTCAGATCCGCCATAACTGCAATAGTTGGTAGCCTTGATAAACCAATCAGCGTTCTGGTGTTTTGCTCCTGGTCAGTGAAGGATCTTGAAATTGTAAGCCTGCAGTTTAAGGGCCCATCAGGCTAGATGGCCCTCAGGCTCCTTAAGGTTCTACATCCAGCGTAATGAGGCATAATCCATTACAACTTAAACTTTACACCATGCACATATAAGCAGAATTGCTTGTAAGCATAGATCACTGCTAAGCACTCCTGCTTGGTCATGGTATAATTATGTTCATGGCTATTCAGGCTTAAACTGCAGTACGCCACTGGGTGCTCCTCCCCTTCACCAGCTTTTTGGGACAGAACTGACCCTACAGCAGAAATAGATGCATCCATATGTACAATAAATTCCTTTTTCAAAATTTGGGCAGCATAGCACTGGAGCATTTATCAATGCTGTTAAAAGTGTATTGAAGGAGTGCTGACAGTGTTCAGTCCATTTAAACGTGATATATTTTTTAATAACTCAAAAAGCGGACCTCCAATACAACTAAAGTTAGGTATAAAGTGACAATAGTAGCTGACCATTCCTAAAAATACTTGTATATCTCGCTTACTGTTTGATGTAGTCATATTTTGGATGTCCTCCACCTTAGCTGGTTGGGACCGCAACCCTGTTGCATCAACCACAAACCCAAGGTACTCTAACTGATCCTTGAAAAAGTAGCATTTCCAGGGATTTATTTTGATTCTGGCCTCAGTCAACCAGCGGAATACCTCTTCCAAATGGTTAAGGTGCTCAGAAAACGTGTGGGAGAAAATGTTGATATTGTCAAGGCATACAAGAACGCATGTCAGCTTCAAGTTTCCAAGGATAGTGTCCATCATCCGTTGGAATGTAGCCAGGGCATTACACAGCCCTTGTGGAATATGTGTCAGTTGAAAAAGACCTTTTGATGTGATAATGGTGCATTTTTCCTGTTCCACCACAGGTAACTTGATCTACCAATAGCCAGATATCAAATCCATTGCAGAGAAGTAATGAGCTTCTCCCAACCAGTCCAATGCATTGTCAATTTGTGGAAAGGGGTAGAAGTTCTTTTTCATAATGCTGTTGAGCTTGCAGTAGTTTATTACTACCCAGTTGGTACTGTCCTTTTTTTGACAATTAGGACAGGGGAAGCCTACAGGCTCTTTGATGGTTCAAGCATTCCTTTCTCCAACAGTTTATCAATTTCTGCCATGACAACTTCTTCTGCTGTTCTAGATCGGTGGATTAGCCTAGACCTGATGGGGGATGATCCCTAGTGTCCACTCAATGGATCACTCCTTATGCGCACCCTACATCATGATCATTGACAGCAAAGATCTCTTTGTACTTTTGATATAAGGATTCCACTTGATCTTTCTGGTCTTCCATTAATTACATTAAATTTTCACCTGATACAATCACCATTACGCTGAGATGTGGTTTGATGGGCAGACCAAATTCATCCAGAAAACCAAACTCATGAACATGGAGGATCTCTTCAACTGGGATGAAATGTAAATACGCCACTATTTGGTGTTGGCGGATTTGCATCAGTTTATCCTGAAGATTTACTACAAAAACCTTGATCTCCCAATGCCCCAGAAGTATAATGCCTGGGGCCATGTGGGGCTTAAGCTATGATTGCCGTTAGGGCCAAATGACCTCCCCATATAGCCCAGCAGGCACTTCCACCTCTAACTCAGTGTTTATGATTACTTGGTATCCAGAGGGGATAGATATAAGGCCAGCAGCTCTAAGCATTAGCCCTTGATATTCATAAATTTGATGGGGAAGGTCCCAGATCTTGCTCTTCAGTTGATGGTAGCAAACCAGAACCACCCCATCACAGTAGGCAAGGTTAATATGTCCCATGTGCACCATATTCTTTGGAACTCTGCTGGAAGTGAATTATACTAGGTTTCGCTGCCCCAGAATTCCAAAGATCTCTGCTATCATATTAACAACAGCCCTCAAAGTGGTGCATGAAAGCGGTTCCAATTAACAGATCATAGTTATTTTTTAGTAGCACTATAGCCAGGGCCACAATGACAATCAACCCAAACTGCAAGGGTAGTGCGCTGTATGCTCCAACAGAGACCGTGCTTTCCACACCTGCAGTCCCATACATCATATGATGCTCCACATTAGGCTTTAATGCTAACTTTGCCACCAACTTTGTGGACACTATGTTAATTGGGGCACCTATATTATTTATCATGAAGACTCAGGTTTTTGCTACAGCAATTTCATGGTAAGTACACTCATTGTAAAATGCATTCTTATTGTTTAAATTGTGGACATTTAACGGATTTTGTTTCCCTAGGAAGCTCATAGTACCCTTTCCAATTTTATAGCACTTTTTAACAATAGCGTCCACAGGGAGAATCAGTTTGCCCCTTGTAAGAGAAGCGCATCAGCTAATGGATCTGGTTCATCTGTAAAAAGTTGGTCAAACATTTGACAAGTATAAGTCTTTGTTTGCTCCTGAAGGCCTGCTTCCGCCATGTCCATGAATTTCACTTGTGTCAGCACGTTCACCCCCCCAACTGGCTGCTGATATAGAAAGGCGTCATTGTACTGAGGAACTTCCGCTAAATGTACATGGATAGGTTCAAGTAGGACGTTTTGAGTCAGAATAGCAGAGTAAAAAGTCCCATCTCTACTTTGCTCTGACTTTTTTCCTGATTGTACTGCTTCTGCAGTAGGTAATGGACCTGACAATTGAGACAACTTCTAGCCAGGTGCCCAGAGTGACCGCATGAAAAGCAATTGACCCCATAAGACCTGCGTCCTTGATTGTTTATAAAATAGGCCACCCCAAAAGTTGGACTGGGATTGAGCAATGTAAATATGCCCCTCTAATAAGCAAACTGCTGATGGCAACTCAGTTGGAAGTAAGGCATTTAATGATAATAAGGCTGGGGGTTACCAAATGGACGCTGAAAAGGGAGAGATAATTCCTCCAAATAAGAAAGGCTGGCAGTGGAGGCAATAGGTTTCTACTCTATATTTGGTGGAGGGAAGGTAGCGAATAGATGGCATAAAATTGAATAACTTTAAGCAATGGTACATCACCTCTAGATATGGAGGCGTGGCATTAAAAAGCTTACGGTATGGTTTCACAGTGGAGGTCAATGCTATTCATATGTCAGATTCAGTTAAAGTCCCTGCCCCAATTAACACACGGGCTTCCACTGTAAATGGATCAGCAAATGTGGTGAGGGTTTATTATGCTGAAACTCGATGGGTAAAAACTCAGCCTTTCACAGCGCCATCTTTGAAGTTCCTCCAAACAACCACAGTACAATAATCTTACCGTTTTGATAGGTAATGATACTGTTGGGAAGATAGAAAGTAATTTGGTCGGTACTTTTGACATCCAGGGTAAACATTAATAATTTGGCTAAATGCTGATCTGAATCTCCTTCTACTGCAAACTCAAATTGCTTAAAGAATCCATGGATATTCCCAACAAAGTCAAATGGAGGCAGCTTATCAATACAAACCTCCTGCAGAAACTCCTTCTTCTATTTAAGCACAGCGTCCAGGGCAAGCTTAAGTTCTGCATATTCAACAGTTGCATTGTCTTGGGAAGTTTTCTTGCCAAAGCCAGCCTGATATGACATGGCCATCAACTAAGGAATTTTTATCAGTTTTTGTGAGTGATCAATGGGCCCCCTGTAGTGAGCAGCACTGTTATAAAATTGGCGGAATTGTTCAGATACACCATAAGGATTTTTGCACAGAGTTCAGCCCACTAAGCAATAGGACCAATAATATGATGATTGTTGTATTCAAAACAACAGAATAAACTATTTAATAAATATGTAGAACTTGCTCTCACCACACTCTTTTATTTAATATAGTAAATAAAGCAGATCCTCACTGTTCCACTCAATCTAAACTATTAACAACATACTTCTTCTCAATCATCTCATCTTGCCTATATCATAGCAACTTTAGATGATTCTAAGACTTGGCTTAGTAGTTAAATTCACCTTATCTCATTGCTTCCAGAAATTCTTCATCAATTAATATTAGGATCGCCTAATATGAGGCAATTTCCCAACAACCCAATATTGCCTCATCTCAAAGTGCTCAAATAGTCATAACTCATATCAAACTTGGCAGATTCTATCCATTCTGCCATAACATCTTAGAGCTTATTGTCCAGTCATATCAGAACTGTGACACACTGCCTCCCCAAGTTTGATCCTGGTAGATGAACTTTGGGTAGGGGACAATTATGACATTGTTGGAGTTGCACACCAATGCCCCAAACTGAAATAGCAAATAGCAAAGGTGGTCCATGGAGTTCCTGGCCTATCATATGCCACATGAGGAGGTTTTTTCAGGTTTAATCCTCCTTTCCAATTTCTTTGATCCCTTAATTGGTACAGTATCATCACCAAATCAGCCCACCTCAAAAAATTGGAAAAACAAGATTTTGGGCATCCATTCTATTCTACAGTTTCTAACATGAACATATCTGTTGTTGTGGCACTGAGATCACTAAAAGCCTTGACTTACACCCACTTAGTAAGTCAATTAGTAGCCACAATTATGTACTTATGTTTCCAATAACTACTGGGCAAGATTTTTATACCATTGTTAAAGAGGATGTTTAAGAAAAGGTAGGTTTACCCAACTAATAGGATGTAACCTTTTAGTATGGGGATTAACTTGACACTCTTCTTTAAACAGTTGATAATCTTATCAATATCAAAAGTCATATATTCTTAGTAATACTGTTGTTTTAGAAGTTCCAGCATCTTAATTTATTTCCAATGCCCTGTTGCCTTGTGGGACACAATAAATAAGTCCATTAAATTTTATTGACCTTAAAAATATTATCACTTATTCTATGATATATAAAATTTTACATTTCTTAATAATCTTTCCACTCAGGTTTTTTATTTACATTAAAATTCCCCTAATTTGTTGCCATTTTGTTAAGTTAACATTTTGTCAAACAATTTGCCAGCTAAATTTTAAGGAGAGTGTCTGTAACTCTCCTGTTTCCAGCGTGGAGGTGCTCAGTGCACAGAGCCAACGCGTGGAAACTAGCCATTAGTACTAAAGCTACTAGCGCCCAGCAGAGGGTGCTGGAGCAATAATAACTAAAACCAAAAAGTGTGATTAAAAACACCCAAAAATGATGAGATGCACAATAAGAGGAGAGGTAAATGGACCATCTTGGAGAGGACCTGGGTGAACCAACGGTGCACTTGGGAAAAATCAGATTGTGTTCAAAATGGCAGATTGAATGGAGCGTGAGACCTCCTCGAAGGGGTCCGCGCACATAAACTTTGTTAATAACATTTTAAAATGGAAAAACGGGGGAATGTTTATTTGGGAAGTTGACCAACAAGGAGTGTTGGTCAGGGAAAACGTATTTAAGCTTGGATGGGGAAATTGGGGTTATGCCACAGTGGGCCCAAGCAGCAACTCATCAATAGGGCAATACTGCCATCCAAGTTAGTGGAATAGGCCAAAACTGACTTCACTTGAGTGATTGACTGAAGTTGGATTTGACCTGAGCGCGTTATTTAGTAGATGGAACAGGTTTCAAATCCCCATTCCTCAACTAACCAAACCAAACCATCTGCATTTATTTTGTAGATAGTTCATTGTAATGCTTGGCCCAACGTCAGGGGCTGGGCACTCAGCACCCCACTAGGACCAACCTGGGCATATTTTGCCCTTACCCAGCGTTGGTCTAGGGTGTGCTTCGGGTCTGGGAGGCCCTGTAGCTTCACCTTTGGGCCTCCAGGCGCTCAGCCTTATCTTTGGGTTGGTCCCCACTATTGTCATGTGTACATGACATTACCCTCTCCTCCCAATGGGGCTCAACCCCCCTCTCCAGGGGCTTGTGCCAGGGAAAAGTTCTTGTGGGCAGGAGCCAACTTCATGGAAGCGACATTCAGTTTAGTTTGGGATCTGGCTGCCTGGAGAAAATGCTGGTGGAAGGCATCAATCAGATCTTGGGCATGCACACAGTCACGCACTGAAACCAACTGTTCTCTGCAGCGTCAAAGCCCTTCCAGGATACCAGGTAGTCCAGTCTTCTTTTAATGTGGCAGGAGGCAACTATCTCTTCCACCTCCCACTCAGGCGCCTCATCCATGAGATAGGCCTTGGGAGTCTCTGATGAGGGGCCCTCAAACAGTGTGAGTTTGCTCTCATGAAACACTGAGAAGATTTGAAATGAAGGGGGAAGATCCAGCTGGTATGAGGCATGGCCCACCTTTCTGACAACGCGTTAGGGTCCAATCCTCTTAGGGCCTAGCTTTTCAGGCAAACAGCAAGTAAGAATTATACTGGCCTGCCAGACCAGATGCCAGAGAACCCAAATGGCAAACCAGAATGCCAGAGGCACTGCTGCTGGTATGATGAATATGGAACTGGAAGGGAGTTCCACCAATATCTGCCAGTGAGCCAGAATCTCATACAGGCACAAAATAGAATACCAGATGAACACGGCCGTTAACCCTGAGGGGTACAAGAGCTTTGGCGGATAAGGCGGCTTAATTTTCAACATATAAAAACTGAATTTTGAGTAAGGTTGTTTTTAATGGAAAATTTAAGGAAGGAGAATTGACCAACAATATTCTCAGTGCAATGTGACTGATTAAATAGTCATCAATTTGGAGGTAAAACAAGCCAGTATTGGGTCCCACAAGTTCAACCTAAGCGGCGAATTATTTGGGAATGGGTGGGTTAGTTCCCTAGGAACTGACATCGCAAAATTTGGCAGCAGGCCAAGTCACTGTCAGTCTGACCTCAAACATCTGAACTAAAGCTTGGCTACATTTATAACAGTTGGCATGACGGCATTTGGCCTGATGAGTGGTGGGAATCCCCTAAGACCACCCCACATATGGGTGGACCCATTTGGTTGGGAACAGGTTCAGAACGCCCAACTCGCCTGTGCTCAGTTGCTGGGCCATTCATTTGATCAGTGGCATTGCATCAGGCGCAATGCCTGATTTGCTGGCAGGAAGCTTTGAAACCTCATTGATGGTGTCCAATGCTATTACCTGCCCATCAGGGGTGATGCCTGACAGATTTGGGAGGGGGAGATTTTTTTGATCATCATGTTAACCTAATTGCAACTGTCAGGCATTCCCGCTGATAGATCAGTCTTCATACCTTTTTGACCATCTGAAATCTGAGCATTGGGCTAATTGCCGCTCAAATTAGTTGTGATCAATTTCATTTCAGCGATTTTGATTCAGATTTCACTGATTCCTCATAACAGTTCTGCTGAGGAGAGTGTGGTTATCAGAAGCAGGATCTGAATTGGAAGGGCTGTTACCCAGCGCTCATCTACCACGTGAGTGAGATCACCCTGAGTAATGAGGGGTATGACCATCCTCTTCAGTACCTTTTTACTCAGGAACAGAAAAATGGCCCAATCAACGCCCAGAGGACGTTCCCCAGGACTTACACTAGCTTCTTGCATGGCTGCTTGATAGGGATGTTATGCGCATCAAGCATCACAAGATCCCCTTCCTTGTATGCAGGACCCACTCAGTGCTTCCCATCAGCATCATCCTTATACACCTGCATTGCCACCTTTAAGCTTGTGGAAACCCCCTGGTGGACCTTCTTGATTGTCTTGGCAAAGTCCACCACCGCTTCCACCTTAGACCCACAGCTGGACTCCATGTTAAAGGCGGAGTTATAGCCATGGCTGGCAAAAAATGGGGAACAACCAATCAAGGAGTGCAAGGTATTATTGTAGCTAAACTGGGCCATTGGTAGGTGAGAAGCCCAATCTAAATGGTCTGCAGCAGTGTAACACTGCAGGAACTTCTCCAAGCACTGATTCACTCATTCAGTCTGCCCATCTGATTGTGGGTGATAGGCAGTCAAACGGCGAGGGTGAATCTGGAGAGTCTTACACAACTCTTACCAAAAGACAGAGGTAAACTGGGGTCCCCAGTCACTGATGATCTCTTGGGGAACTCCATGGAGCGCAAACACATGTATGACGAAAAGCCTGGCCATCTCAGCTGCAGTAATTGTAGTTCTTCACGGAATGAAGTGGGTGAACTTTATGAACCAGTCCACCACCATAATGGCATCATAACCATCTGAGATTGGTAACTTCACAATGAAATCAACCAAGATGGAGGTCCAAGGCCCATCAGCCTTTTGGACTGGTACTAACAACCCTGCTAAAGGTTGACGATTGGGTTTCATCTGGTTGCATACCATGCATTCCTTGCAATACTGGCCCACCTGAGCTGGCAAGCCCTTCCAATTGTATCTGCGACATATCAGCTTCAAGGTCTTTGCTTTCCCTGGATGACCAATGGTGATTCCATCATGATGATCCCAAATGATGTCCAGGCGCAGTGGTCCAGAAGGTACCCAAAGGCACCCCTGGAACCACACCATCTCATCCTTTATGTGATAGGCCCTTGATAGATCCTCTTAATTTGATGCGCTTTTTGCAAGGGCTATGGCATATTCGCCTGACAGAGGCTGAGAGAGGATGACCTTTCTGAACATACCATATTCCTCCACATTATCCAGAGATGCAAGCGCTGGTCCATTAGCCAGAGGAGAGGGAAGCAATGACAGAATTTTACTTGCAGGATCATAACCTGGGAGTTGTGCACCTCTACCTCCTTGAGGTCAGGGGCTAAAGCAGGGTGTGGCTCAAAGCATCCACCAAACCATTATCCTTGCCCTTGGTGAACTCATTCGTGAATGCAAATTGGGTAAAGGTCTCATGCCAATGGGTCTGCCGTGGGTTAAGACATGAGGAGCGCGGTAGTACAGCAAGGCACGGTAGTCTATATGTACCTGGAAAGGTTGGGATGAGTCACGCAAGTGGTGATGTCAATAAGTCAGCGCCTCCACCACTGCCAATAACTCCTTATCATAAACAGCATAATTTAATTCTGGTAAAGACATTTTCCTAAAAATATCCCACCAGATGCTCTATCCCATCTTTGCCTACTTGTAACTAGGTGGCTGCTATGGTGAAGTTGGAGGCATCAGTTGACACAATGAACTCCTTTGAAGGGTCAACATGGAAAAGAACAGTTATGAACAACAGGGTGCACTTCACTGCTTGGAAAGCATCCTCCAAAGTGGGGGACCACTGGAGAACCTTGGCACCGCTAGCCTTATATAGGGAGCTGCCACCTCAGATAGATTGGGAGTGAACTTCCTGAGGAACATGCACTTCCCCAAAGGCTCCTTAATTCTTTAACCAAGGTGGGGGTAGGCCACTCACAAATCGCCTTCTCCTTGTCTGGAGTTATCATGTGTCCCTGGTCAAACATGACGTTGCCCAGAAACATGACCTGGGACTTAAAGAGCTCTCACTTTGAAATTTTCAACATAAGGCTGGCTGCCTTTACCCGCTCCACCACTTGCCAAAGGTGAACTGCATGGGACTCCTGATCAGGGGAAAAAACCAGGATATCATCCATGTAGGTGACCGCGCATACCCCTAACAGATCCCCAACGCTGCATCAATGTGGCGTTGAAAGATAGCAGGGGCATTCTTAAGCCCAAAGGGCATGACATGAAACTAGAAGATAACCTTTCTGGTATGGAATGCGGTCAACCTCTCTTGTTCTTTTTAATCCAGATCTGATTGAATGCGTTGAGGCAATCCAGCTTTGAGAGGACCTTCGCCTTCTCCACATAGCGTGCAATCTGTGAATCTAAAGGGATGGGATGGAGGTCTGGTACAGTAACGTTGTTAAGGTTACCATAGTCTATGCAGGGGCGTAAGGTACCATCAGACTTCTCCACAAAGAGTAGGGGGAGCATACAGGGGAGGCACACTGAAAAATCACACCCTTGGCTAACTGTTATTTTACCCACACATCCAATGCCTCCTCCTCCTGGACAATTAATGGGTAAATAGGGGAAGAGATATGCACCAGATCCACCGTGAGCTTGAAGTCACAATCAAACTCAGAGTGCTCAGGGAGTGCATTGGCAGATGCTGCATCAAAAGAGGATATCAAACCCTCCAAGCAAGAAGGTATAGGAATTTCTACTGAGGGCATCTGCATTGAGGCGAGGTGACAAGAAAGATGGTGGGGCCAATGGGGCAATTTGCCTGGGACGTTTTCTTCCAACAAAGGCATGATGAATGTGCGATCATTTTTCATAGTGAGGGACAAGGTACTCTCCTTCAGGTTAGTTCTAACGTCAAACTTCTGCCACCACTCCACACCCAAAATGATAGGGAACAGAAGGTTTTTGATTGCACTGAAGTGATCAGACAAGTGGTACTTGCCAACCTGATAGTACACTGTCCCAATGATCTTCAGAGTGGGAATACCTTGGGACGCCCCTCCTCTAACCACATCACCTGGAAAGTAACTCAGTCCCAGGTAGTCAGCTAAGTACTGGTCTAAATAGTTTCCAGAGGCGCCAGTATCCACCAAAATAGTAGTGGTGAGCTTCCCTAAAGGCGAGGAGAGGGTGGCAGTCAGTAGAAAATACCCAGAATGGTCTTTATTTATGGAAGACAAGGACAACACTTTACCAAACATTTCATCATCTGGCTCAAGACTGCGAACTGAATTAGTGTTGGAGTCAAAAAAGGGGGTGGGATATTTAGCCACTCTTAATACTGAGGCCACATACCCCACCATGCCTTCTGCAGGTGCATATACTTGATTATATTATAAACGCAGTGCCTTTTCCACTTCCTGAGTGCGCCAGATTATGGTAGAGGTCAACTGTGAGTTCTTAGGGGTAATCTGATACACCAGAATAGGGTCCTCATTCAGGCCATATGAACTAATAAATGGTTCAGAAATAGAGTCCAGGGTTTCATTATAAAACGCATCTTTAGATGCAAATGACCCTATATCTGGAACCATGACAGAATGCCCAACGTTATCCAAGGCCAACACCCCCATGCCCATCTGCACCAATTCCGCCGGCATTGTCTGAACATGCTGGTGAGGGAAAATTAGTTTATTGGAATGAATTTTAATAAATTTGGCGGAAAGTTGGGGAATCATGACTTTCAGACATCAAAGCGTTCAAATCCTCCAGGTACAAACATGAAGGATAGATAATTTCCAGTTGGAGGCAAACAAAATAACGCCGAGTTGCTACAACCTTCAGAAAAAAGAGGAAACAGTGGTGCAGCTAATGACAGCTGGAGCCCACAGCTGACAGCCACTGTTTCCACTTTGGAAAAGTTCCACACGGAAAAAGTTCATGCATATAAGAAAAATGGGTTGGTCAGCTATTGTAAGGAGAGTGTCTGTAACTCTCCTGTTTCCAGCGTGGAGGTGCTCAGTGCACAGAGCCAACGCGTGGAAACTAGCCATTAGTACTAAAGCTACTAGTGCCCAGCAGAGGGTGCTGGAGCAATAATAACTAAAACCAAAAAGCGCGATTAGGAAACACCCAAAAACGATGAGGTGCACAAGAAGAGGAGAGGTAAATGGACCAGTTTGGAGAGGACCTGGGTGAACCAACGTTGCACTTGGAAAAAATTAGATTGTGCTCAAAATGGCAAATTGAATGGAGCGTGAGACCTCCTTGAAGGGGTCCGCGCACATAAACTTTGGCAATAACATTTTAAAATAGAAAAACGGGGGAATTTTTATTCAGGAAGTTGACTAACAAGGAGTGTTGGTTGGGGAAAATGTATTTAAGCTTGGATGGGAAGATTGGGTTTATGCTGCAGTGGGCCCAAGCAGTGACTCACTAATAGGGCAATACTGCCATCTGAGTTAGTGGAATAGGCCAAAACCAACTTCACTCGAGTGATCAACTGAAGTCAGATTTGACCCAAGCACATTATTTTATAGATGGAACAGGTTTTGAATCCCCATTCCTTGACTAACCAAATTGAACCATCCACCTTTATTTGGTAGATAGTTTGTTTTAACGCTTGGCCTGATGTCAGGGGCTGGGCACTCAGCACCCCACTAGGACCAACCTGGGCATATTTTTCCCTTACCTAGCGCTGGTCTAGGGTGTGCTTCAGGTCTGGGAGGCCCTGTAGCTTCACCTTTTGGGCCTCCAGGCGCCCAGCCTTATCTTTGGGGTTGGTCCCCACTATTATGTCATATGTACATAACAAAATTAGCTGCCAAGACCACAGTGGGCATCCAAGATAGACAGTCAGCATATTGGTGTTATGATGGAGTGGTTTTATATTCTAAAATTGTAAGCTTGTAGTTTATGAAGCGCTTGAGACAATCCCCCTTTTTCCCCTTAAGTTTTATGCCAGCAACTAAGCATGTTAGGCTATTACAGTGAGGTAAAACTCATGGACGTATAATTAAGATTGCTTACATGTATAGATGACAGTAAGATAATCCTTCTTAGTCAAAGTGTAATAGTGGTCATGCATATTCAGAGTTTGGGTACATCAGCATTTGGATGCTCTAATTCTTAAACATTAAATTTAAATAACATCCTCTCTACAGAAGTGAAGGATGCATCCATTTTAACAAATGAGTGGCTTAGAAAATTAATAAGTATTAGTGCTTTAGTGAGTCAAAGCATCAGTTAGTCAAAAGCTAATTGACTGTTCTCCATCCAACTTAAATTATATGCCCTTCTTAAGAAGTTGAAATACTGGTTCACTTGATTAACTAAAATTCCTATAAAAATGGTATATTAACTGATCTTGCTAAGGAATATCTGAATGCCATGATTGATACCTGGAGCGCATTTTTTTAGTGGCCTCACTTTTTGCTGGGTGAGACTGTAAGCCATGCTTTTAATTACAGATCCCGATTATTTCAGTTGACTATGGAATAAGTTGCACTTATATGGCTAGATTCAAGATCAGCTTTGGCAAGGTGACAGAAGACTTTTTCCAAGCGTTGGAGATGCTTATTAAATATTCTGAAAAGAAAGTTTAGTCATTTTAAACTAGAACAAAAAAGTTTTTATTATATCTAATATGCTGTCCATACCTTGCTGAAAAGTCTCAGGGGCATTAGATAGCCCTTGCAGCATCCAAGTGGGTTGATAAAAACCTTGGGCAGTATCATAGCGCACTTTTCCTTCTCATCTTTTAGCAGTTCATACTTCCAATAGCCAGAAATTATATACATGGCTGAAAAATGCTTTGCGGTTCCCAAGTGCTCTAGCAAATCATCAATATGTGGTAAGGGATATGAATCCTTGTTATCAAAATTTGAGTTTTCTGCAGTCAAATATTACTTGACAAACCCGTTCTTTTTTATGATAATCACCATTGTAAAGGCACAATGTCATTTGGAGGGCATTAATATCCCATGTTGCACCAGCTGATTACTTTTTTTGTTTTAACTTCATAAGTCATCTTTAATTATCTTATGTGTCTAAGCAAATGAAAATATACTTACAAGTATCAATATGATGTAACACATTCTGTGCACAACCCAAATCAAAATTTTCTTTTGCAAAAAATCATATACTTTTAATAAAGTCCAACGCTTGATCTTTTTTATTTCGTTAAACCAGAGAATTATTCACAAAGTACCTGGCAACACTTAAGTGCATCATTGCTATTAAAGCCACAATTTATCCAGATACCAAAATCATGGATGTTTAGCACTTTTTTAACTTATAAAATGTAACAAAATAGACTATATTATGACGCTTTGTTGAAAATTTTACCCTGCACATCTAAAACTCTACTAGTGTACTAAGCCAGCAGTATGGAGACTGCTGACCCTTGCTTTTTGCCTTCACTAGCTATCTTTCACTACAAGTTTGCGCTGAAAATCCCCAATATTGCATAGACAAAATCTTCACCTTTGGTTGATCAACCCTTCAGGTGGAACCAGAGACCTACACCCACCTGGGAGTCTTGGCTCTGTCCCATCTATCATTCCCCTTGGGGTTAATCTCCTTCAGTCCCTTGTTGTTGGTATCCAGCTGGGTAAGTCCACATAGGGGTTCCTTGTAGCTCTAGTAATAGATTGGTGGCGCTGACTACTCCCTAGATGCACTCATCCTGCACCTAAACCTCAGGGATCTTTAATCCTACCCTTCACTGCCAAGTTACCCTCTGACCACTTTGAAAATAAAAGGAAGGCAAAAGAATTATCTTATTAAAAATTTATGTTGTATATGCTTAGGCATCAAATGGCAATTTAATGCCCAATTATTAATAGTCATTGGCATCCTTTTCTGTCAGTCCTTTCTTCAAAGCCACATCAATCACCAGCAGATATTTTGATTATATTCAGCATTAATTGCTATTAAATTTTAAATTTTATTTGAGGTGGGCCAACCTGAGGATGATACCACACCGATGAGGGAAAGTGAAGAAAATGGGAAAGGAGGATAAAACCCATAAAACCTCCATGTGCAGCATATGATAGGCCAGAAACTCCATGGACCGCCTTTGCTATTTGCTATCTCAGTTTGGGGCATTGGTGCGCAATGCCAACACAGTAATAATTGTCCCCTACCCAAAGTTCACTACCAGGATCAAACTCGGGGAAGCAGTAGAGGTCCCTATTCTACCACTGGGGTATCCTCCCCATCAATTGCTATTAAATCTTAACTATAAATGATATAAAATATTATATAGCCTTGGCATTAAATGCCAGTAAGTCATAACCCTAAGTGATAGATAGCAAGTAAAAGACTGCCTATTGAA
Source organism: Massospora cicadina (assembly GCA_022478985.1). Taxonomy (NCBI): domain Eukaryota; kingdom Fungi; phylum Entomophthoromycota; class Entomophthoromycetes; order Entomophthorales; family Entomophthoraceae; genus Massospora; species Massospora cicadina. The sequence goes on along the minus strand of JAKSZP010004285.1, from coordinate 15,860 downwards.
AATCAATAGCATAAGTCACCACTAAACAATATGGATTACCTTGGCGTCAGTTTCCATAAGTCCTAAATAACACATATTATAAACTATTAATTCATTCATGGCATCAATTTTTATTATATTGGTAAGTCAAATGCCATTAGCAATTTAGCTCAATAGTCTTGAGGTAGCTTTACATTAAAATGCTTTACTTGAATGAACATGGAGCACAAATTGGAACTTTTTTTAGTACTAACAAATTGGAACTTAATATTACTAAAATCATTGAATTTGATAAATTAATTAACAGCTTTGTTTAACTAATTCAAAAACTTAATTTTTGAATTAGGGGAAGAATCAATTTGGTTAAAATCTTAACATGCTTAAATTGGAATAGGGTATAAAGATTAATTTGGTTCAAAGCACTTTGATTCTTCCATGATCCATAAGGACAGACCCAGGCGCAACAACAGTTCCAAGTTATGACAAAATGGTGCAATGATCTTTTTGTATACCCTTATGCAATATTTAAGTTGATTTTGGTTTCCACTAAAAGTTTTAGCCTTCTGGAGTGGTTAATTTATAATTAACCTTTATAAAAATGTTTTAAATAAAATAATATGGGGGAATTTTTTATTAAAACCACAGAGACGCTGATAATTAATATGCACTTTGTCATCCTAGAAGGCAAGTTAAACTCCTGTTTATGGTCCAGGGTCTTCACTCTTCTAATTTTAAGATAATTTAGGGTTTGCCCTAGCATATTAAAAGTTTATCTTTAAAATCTACGTTGACCCAATAACCCCTCATAAAATTTGGTCTAGATAGAAAATTATAGTTTTGATTGGTAAAATAATAGCAAGAATGGTGTCTAATAGTGAGCTAAAACCCAGCGGCAGCACACTATATTCCCTATGAGATGTTATCATTTAATGCTTTACAGTACTATATACTCTTTGATGGTCAGTATCTGGCATATGGCCAAGTTTTTCTTTATAACTTAGATAAACAATATCAACTGGTATCTCATAATCTACAAAGGCTCTTATTTTGTTTATAAAAACATTAATATCAATGTAGGTGCAACTAGAAAGATAATCACTAGCCACATAGTCTACGTTAACATCCAGAGTGTCATCTTGACCTACATAGAATTATAGGTTCTCACCTAAAAGCAGCTTGATTACCTTTTAGTCACATTAGATATGGACAATTGGATCTCATAAAACTTAAAGCCCCATTTGAGGTGAATGGAAAGTCTTTTTGTTCTAATTTTGGATGTAAGGCTTCACTATTAACTTCTTTTTTAACACCTCTGCTTTTTGGTTGTAATGAAGCAGAAATTATCTAATTTTTAACAATAATTACTGGAGAGTAAACCAGCAATGAATTATCATAAGTTTTGATTGCCCTACATTTGTCATTGAATCAAAGTCAAAGTTGATAAATTTGAGATTTTACAGAGATTTGGCAGAAGTAAATAATTCCTGTCCAATCCGCCTCATCTTTTTTCTAGTTTTAGGCAGTACCCTGATTAACCACATAGATTTTGGGATGCATGTAAACAATTGTACAGTGATTTTTATAGTGCCATGCAAGTTACATACTTGAAAAGTGATCTGACGTTTTTCTTTTTATGTAACATAACTGATAAGGCCAAGTTGAATCTTTTCTTAAAAAATGAGTATACTGACAATTTTGCAAGGCTCCAGTTGACTGGAGTTGGTAATCAAAAGTGTTGGCACTTTGATAAAGGTAGTTACCTATTTGCTAATTGTATTTCACTTATCTAGCACTGTAACTCTAAATAGTATAGCTCATTAAATGGCTCAAGGCATGTTAAAAAACAATTATTGCATCAAAGTTATTATAAACCTTCATAACATATAGCACCTGAGACTTATGGCAGAACCATCTGCGAAGGCTTCAAATCCTTATACAATATAAAGGAAAAGTTGAAAAATGACGATTTCCACATCATCATCTGTTCTTCTCTGCTAAACAACTATAAAATGAGTGCTATGATATTATAATAAGTTAGTTCACCTTCACTTAATTTTGGCATAACCAGCTCCTGACTTTCAAAGTCTAAGGAATTCATTATGTAACCAGATTAGAGGATACAAAGATTTTTTCCATGCTTATTGTTAAAATAAGCACTATAGTTGCGCAAATTTATTTTTTAAGCTTGGTAGGTTGATTTGATTAATAGAATAATAACATCCATTTGATTAAGACCATGAAGAATGAGATGATCAAAATATAACTTCTGGGTTGTCTAAATAAGGAGTGTAATGTGACAGCTTTGGGATGCAAGAGCAGCATGTGTGAAAGTATCTTGTATATCACTAGTGGATTACATTAAAGAGCAAAAATTGATATGGAAGGTGATGTAAGGAAATGCTAGCTGGAATTACCAGATTATTAGCAGGCACAAAATATCTAAAGCTAAAAGTTATAAAAAGTTGTAGGAAATAAATGCACAATCAGTGCCTCTTCACTTTCAGCATCAGGCGCCAATATCATATCACCTTGAGAATTGACACAGATATTCAAAAAAAGCATGACAGCTTCATTGAACAAATTAGAACTAGTGATGCTACACCTTGAGCCGTTGTTCAACCTGATCAGGGTATTGGTTATAATTTAGGAGGTGAACCTTAAATGTTCTAAATTCCTGCCCTTGAGTGAAAACTAACTTATTTTGAGTTAATCTCATTCTCCCAATCAGTGTTAGACTAAACTATAGTTAAAGCTTGATCATTATCATTAAGGTGGCATTGGTACATATCCATATTTTCTTCTGTATTAGAAACAGAGCGTTTGTGGTTCAATAAGATTTTAGAAACCTTTAAAATGTGGAAAATCATCTCATTATGCAGTTGACAAAGAGGTTAACATCTTTTACTGGGACTCCATATGTGGCTGCTTCATCATCTATAGGTACAATAAACCAGCGGACAAAAGATCCTCCATTTGTTGCATAAGATTAACGTTGGTACAGATTACAGAAATTTAATTCTGTAAGTTACCAGATTGCTAAAATTTGCGCTTAGACATCATGTTTTAGCTGCACATGTAGATAGCACCAAAACTATTGTACACTATATGAAGTTTTACACTTTAAAACAAATTATGTCATCTTAACAACAATATACCTTTGTTATTAAAAAAGGGGAAGCACACCATAGTCTCAGAGTACTGAAAGTGACTTAGAGACCCATGATACTAATGTCTGATGCCCTTATTAACAGACTTCAGTTGGCTACTCAGGTAAAAAACCAGATCCCCTTAAATCTCAATTCTTTTACTATGGCATACTAATCATTTTTTCATTGGTACCATATTTGGTGATTGACTGAAATTAGTATTATTGACTCAATCACATAGTTAATGCAAAAAATAAGGCTACTTTAAACTTAGACTTAAGGATTTTACAATAATAGTAATTAACCTAGTAGGGGCAAGATGTCAACAAATAGCTGACAATGATAGCAATAAACTGGTATTAATAGTTTTACATTAATATGAGGGATCCAAAATTTTTTAAAAAAGTGATATTAATTATAGGTCCATTAGGGTGACATAAAATATATATTTTAATGATTAGTAGAACAGATATGGTGAGGTTTTGAGGAGAAAATTATAAATTTTCTATAGTAACTTTAATTTGTCAATAGATGTTGGCTCATCTTGTAACAATATGTACAACGTAGCCCAATAGAAGTTGATAGCAATACAAACTGTTGACTGTGACTGTTTGGTATACTTTTGATTGGTGATGGACACCAATTTAACCTGTAGAACACGTTCATAACTGATGTAGCTCATTGAAAGTTAATTTTAGTGCTAGTGATTACAAACCAAGAGGTAGGCGTCCACCCATGTTTTAATGTAGTGGTACAAATAAAACCAAAAAATTTCTCTATGACTCCACAGAGGCAAGTCTAAGAGGTCATATCAGATTGGGAAGGGAGGGTGTTGGCTTACAATCTACTGCTTACTTGTGTGCATGTGTTGAGTGTACAAAATGGGAGTTTGGTGATTATAAAATAATAGTATTACAAACTCTATGTTGCTTTCAGCATAGTGGCCCAATTTATTAAACCCTCAATCTAATTATTAGTTATATATTATTGTTGGATAAACTGATATTTGACATGATGGCTTGAATATCAACCTTTCATGTCCATCAGCCAAATTGAAACCTAAGCCTGAGAAGGGGTTATATCAGTTACCTTAATATACCTGGCTAAACTCAATAGTAAGCTCAGCACTTTTTAACTCTAGGAAAAATATGATGGACCAAGTTGAGCCTAAGATACCATGAGATGAACTCCTGCCTCATCAAATTTATAGATCAACAGAAGGTAGGGGACATCTACTCAAAGTGGCACTCAAGGCAGCAAATTAAGATGTACCTGAAAAAGGGTAAGGATCAAGAAGCTGATGAATGATCAATCAAAGTTGCTCAGTCTCATCTAACTTGGGTAAACAACTCACTATTTTTGCTTTAATAAAATTGTGATACAAAGGCATATACCATTATGAATTAATTGCCTGATTAAGAGCCTCCTTCCCGGATTTCTCCCCCATTATTTTATTAATCCTTTTCCTTTCAGGGTCTATATTGTTGAATGCAACATATAAAAACCCTTAATATTTACTATAAAAAATTTATGTCTTTAATCCAATATCTCATTTTGGTACTTAAGTTCAATAAATCCATTTCACTGTACTTATCATAGGATGGATTCTCTAGATTATGGGACATAAGTGGTGACTTGGCACCCTTTCAACTAACATAATACTTTTATGCAACTAAGCTGGCTTCAAGTTTTGACTGGTGGACTCCTTGGGTATAGAATCATTGATCTTAAAAACAAAAACCCTAAGTTCTGGCGCTCACTACAGGGGTCAAAAATGTGATTTTGGCATTATCAGCACCTTAAAAAATAACCTGATTGATAGTAACACCAACTGGGTGCACAACAGAAATAGTGAAGATGAAGATTAAATGGAAAGTATACCCATCATCATTGTTATAATTGTGGCTATATTTAGAAGATAAGCTGTAGGATTTTGTGCAGGGTTGAGCCCACTGAGCAATAGGATGGTTGATGTGGAGATTGTTGGTCCTTGTAACACACTTAAAATACTATATTATGTAATAAATAAGAGCAATTGCCCCAATGACACTTCTTTATTTCAACGTAATATTATTAGTGAGTGCTCGCTGCTCTTCTCTCTTTTCCCTACTAACAATCTCCTTTCCTCAATTGTCTCATTTTGCTTATATCTCAACAACTTCATATGATATTTCTTACTAGCTTAGATTATTCAGTTCTGCCATATTCTCATTGGTAATGACAAAGTCTACCAATTATTAAATTCATGATCACCTTAGTTTGAGGCGATCTACCAATTACCTGTTGTATGTTGACATCACCTTAATTTGGAGGCAATCCAGAAATTATTTCTTCAAGGATTAGTATCACCCTATCGCCTTATGTTAAGCTGCTCTCATCCATATATCATACTACTCACTTCAACTAATCTCACCCATTCCACTGTAACTACTTAGGGCTTATCATCCAGTCATATCAGAAACTTGACATTACCCCCCTTGCTGGATGATAAGTCTCCTATTGTTTATATGCCTGAAGGAATTTTGCATGCACTTGGGTAATGATCTGACCACTTGTGGGGTCCTTGATAGTATAGGCATCAACATAAGTTTTCTCAAAATACTTCAAATGGACCAATCCAAATGCTGTCCAAATTGTGCTTCCACATGAACCCATGTTGTTCATGGAATAGAACCATGTCCCCATCTTTAAACTGCACTAGCCCACTACACCATACCTGATTGACCACCTGATTCTTTACCTTTTTAGCTAAACTGAATGAGTATGCTTTAGTTTTCAGCTTAATCAGCATATTCATTTTGTTGGTCAAGTAGTATTGTAGGTTTATTCCACTGTCATCTTCCATGAAGGCATAGAGCAGTGCCATAAAAGCTGAGTGTCATCCATATAGTAACTGGAAGGGACTCTTGCCCATGGCAGAATGATAGCTGATATTCTAAGTGAAGACGGTGGTTGAAAGGAGGGAAATCCAATCTGAAGGTTGATCTGCTACCAATTTGCAGAGTATGTTTACTAAGGTCTCATTAACTTGCTCAATCATCCCTTGGATTCTGGTTGATATGAGGTCATCAAAACCCCATGGATGGCCATCAGTTTGTTGAGCTTGGGTAATATGTGGGAGGTGAAGTTTTTCCATTGTCAGTAAGGATGAACTGGGGACAGCCGTGTCACTGGATTATACATTCCATCACAAACTTAGCCACTGTGATCACCCCCAGATTGCATATTGCCTGTGCCTCAACCCACCTGGTCAAGTGGTTAATCGCCACCAGAATATTCTTGCACCAATTTGCTCCATTTCGCAGGGGCCCCATGACATTTATAAAAACTATATGCCAAGCAAAGTGAGGTTTCACCAACTGGTACAAAGCCTTTTGGCGGAATGGCTTCTCCACTTGACACTTGTGGCAGCAGAAAATCATTCTGAGCACATCAAATTGCATGCTTTTCCAGTAGTGCCAAAGTTTTAACATTTCCAGGGCCTTGCATACTCTACCATGTCCAACTTCTCAGTGTGCACTCATGATAATATTTGGTCAGGTGGAAGGCATTGGGATATTCAATGTAATGTCCCCTATCTGCTTGTATAATTCGTCATTATTCTGGAACGTAAAGGCCCTTACTATGCCTAGTACATTGATAACTTGAGGCGGTTCATCATTGTACTTTCTGCTGAGCATTTTACTGTATATTATGTCACTCAGATCTTCCATATCTGCAACAGTTGGTAACCTTGACAAGCAATAGGCATTCTGGCGTTTGGCTCCATATCAGTGGAGAATCTCAAGTCATACACTTGCAGCTTGAGAGCTCATCTGGCTAGAAGCTCTTCAGGCTCCTTGAGATTCTGCAGCCAGAGTAATGAAGCATGATCCGTCATGCCCTTAAATTTTACTCCCTGCAAATACACTTAAAACTTCTTATATGCATAGATCACCGTTAAACACTCCCACTCAGTCATGATAAAATTATGCTCTCGGCAGTTTAGAATCCACCTGCAGTTCACAACTGGATGCTCCTCCCTCTCATCGTCTTTTTAAGATAGGACCACCTCAATTGTGGAAAGGAATGTGTCCATCTGAACAATTAATTCTTTATCAAAATTTGGGTGGTATAGCACCGGTGCATTGATTAATGCCATCTGAAGCATGTCAAGAGTGTTGATGGAGTTCCATCCATTCAAACATGGTATTCTTTTTTAATAACTTGAATAGTGGACCTCCAATACAACTGAAGTTTGATATAAAGTGGAGGTAGTAGCCAACCATCCCAAAAATACCTGTATGTCACGTTTACTGGTTGGCGTAGTCATTTTCTGGATGGCGGCCACCCTAGCTAGTTGTGTCTTCATCCCCCTCAAGTCTATCATGAACCCATAGTACTCCAGCTGGTCCTTAAAGAAGTGGCATTTAAGGGGCTTAAATTAGTGTTGGTTTCATCCAGCAGACGGAATACCTTCTCCAAATGGGTAAGATGCTCCAAAAACATGTGGTTAATACACTGATATTGTTAAGGTACATGAGATTGCACAACAGCACATGTCACCAAGAATGGTGTTCATGGCCTATTGGAATGTAGCTGGGGCACTACACAGCCTTTGTGGCATATGGGTAAATTGGAAAATCCCCTTGGACGTGATAATGGCGCATTTCTCCAGTTCTGAAATGGGCAAATCAATCTGCCAGTACCCTGATATCAAATCCATTGCTGATAAGTAATGAGCTCCCCCTAACCATCCAAATTGTCATTGATCTGTAGCAAGGGATATAAGTTCTTGTTGGTGATACAGTTGAGCTTCCAGTAGTCTATTACTACCCAGTGAGTACTATCCTTCTTTTTGGGAATTAGTGTGGGTAAAGTCCATGAACTCTTCACCAGTTTGAGCATCCCTTGCTCTAGAAGCTTTTCAATTTCCTCAGTTACTACTTCCTCAGCTGCCATAGATCAGCCGATTGGCTGTGACTTGATGGGGGAATGATCCTCAGTGTCCAATTGATGGACCACCCCCTGAGCAAACCTAAATCGTGGTTGTCAACAGCAAAAATCTCATTATATTCATCAAATAAAGCTATCGCCCAATACTTCTGTTTTTCTGTCAACTTGACTATGTTTTCACATGGTACCACCATCATTATGTTGGGCTGCAGCTTGACTGGTAGGACAAATTCATCTATCAACCCAAACTCATGAACCTGAAGGACCTCCTCATCAGGGATCAAGTGTAAATATGCCACTATTTGGTGTCTGAAGATTTGAAATGGTTCCATTTGTAGATTTACAAGTGGAACCTTGATCTCCCCATGTTCTGGTAGTATAATGCCTGGAGCCATGTGGGGCTCAAGCCATGATTGCTGGTAAGGGCCAATAACTTCCCCATAGAGCCTGGTTGGTACTTCTACCTCCAACTCAGTGTTTGTGATTATTTGATGACTGGAGGGAATGGATATAGGCCAAGCCGCTCAGAGAGGCAATTCTTGATATTCATATATCTGATGGGGGATAGCCCAGGTCTCTCTCTTTAGTCAATGGTAGTGCACCAGAATTACACAATCACTATAGGCAAGGTTGAATTGTCCCAAATGCACCATATTCTTTGGCACTCTGCTTGAGGTAAAATAGTTTGGGATCCACTGCCCCAGAATTTTGAATGTCTCTTCCATCATATTGATGACAGCACCAAAGAGTTGCATAAACGCAGTTCCAATTAGCAGGTCATAACAGCTGTTCAGTAGCACTATTGCTGGAGCTACAATGACAATTGACCCATACTGCAAGGGCAACGCACTATACACTCCCTCTGCAATTGTGCTTTTGGCTCCAGCGGTCCCATACACCATTTGATGATCTACATCAGGTTTCATTGTCAACTTTTCCACCAACTTAGTGGAAATTCTGTTGACTGGGGTGCCTGTATCTATTATAGCGCAAACTCAGGTTTTGGCTACAACAATATCACAGTATGTACATTTGGAATAAGAAGAATTTTGACTGTTGGATATATAGACATTTTTAGGATCACTTTTCCCAAAGAGACTCAAAAATAGCCTCAATGTTTTTGGGGTATACTTGGATGATAGCAGTTACTGGAAGGGCAATGTTTACTCCTTGAAGGGAAGGTGCATCAGAGGAGGGATCCAGCTGGTCAGGGGAAACCTGGTCAAGCATTTGACAAGCTTATGGCTTTGGTTGCTCCAGAGGTCCTCCTCCCATCGTGTCCCCAGCTTGCACTCATGTCAATATTTTCACCCCTCCAACTGGATGCTGATATAGAAAGCATTATTGTATGGTGGGACTTCTGCTGAGTATACGTTGATAGGTTCAGGTGGGACATTTGGGATTGGAATAGCGGACTTAAAAGAGTCCCATCTCTACTTCACTCTAACTTTCCCTGATAGTACTGGTCCTGCTGTACATAATGGAATCAACGATTGAGCAACGTCATGCTAGGTGTCCAGAGTACCACATTCAAAATAATTTACCTGTAGGGCCTGCATCCTTGATTATTGTAAGATGTACCTCACCAAGAATTTAATTGTGGCCAATTGGTGTAATTAGGTCCAGATCAGTAGTTTTGCCATTGACAAAAAGCAGGTATAGGGTGGAAGTTGTACTGCTGGGGGTAATTCAGCAGAATATGAACTGAACAGGAGTATTTCCCCAAATAAGATGGTCCAGTGATGGTGGCTGTATGGTTCTTCTCTGTATTGGGTAAAGGGAAGGTTACATGTAGATAGCGCAAAACTGAACAATTTTAAGCAGGGGTATGTCATTGTCCAAAATCAGGGTTATGATATTGTACAGCTCACGGTATGGCTTCACTGTGGAGGTCATCACAATGCACACATCAGATTTGGATAAAGCCCCTGCCCTTATTGACATGTGGGCCTCTGCTATAAATCAGTCAGCAAACGTGGTGGGGGTCTCATTATACTGAAACCAAATGGTCAAGAATTCAGTCTTTTGCTGTGACATCTTTACAGTTCCTCCAAACAACCACAGCACAATATCCTTCACTTCTTGGTATGTTACAGAACTGGTTGGAAGATAACAGGTGACTTGTCTGGCACTTTCAACATCCAAGGTAGATATTAACAGTTTTGCTTTACCCCAGATTGAGGCTCCTTCCATCACAAACTCAAATTGCTTAAAGAACCCATGAATATTCCCATTGCAATTGAATAGAGCAGCTTATTAATACAAATCTCATGAAGAAGCTCATCCTGCCTTTTGAGCACAGCGTCCAAGACAAGTTTGAGTTTCACATATTTGACTAGTGCATCATGTTGTAAAGATCCCCTGTCAAAGCAAGCTGGATGTGACATTGCTGGCAACTGGAGAATGTATATCTTTTTGTGATTGATAAATGGGCGCCCCTTTAGTGAGCACCACTGCTATAAATTCAGTGATATTTAGAAGATATGCCAAAGGGTTTTGCACAGGTTCATGCCCACTGAGCAATAGGATGGATGATATGGAGATTGTCAGTCCTTAGAACATACTTAAAATAAAATATAAAATAATAAATAGGAACAATTGCCCCAACAACGCTTCTATATTTAACATAAGATTTTCAGCAAATGCTAGCTGCTCCGCTCTCTTTTCCCCAATAACAATCTCTTTTCCTTCAATCATCTCATCTTGCTTATATCTCAGCAACTTTGGATGATACCACTCTCATGGCTTAGACTATTCAGTTTTGTCATAATCTCATTGGTTCTGGCAGAGTCTACTAATATAAAATTCATGATCACCTTAATTTAAGGCAATCCACTCATTATTCGTTGTATGTATACATCACCTAAGTTGGAGGCAATCCACTAAATAATTGTTTGAGGCTCAGTATCACCTTATTGCCTTATGTCAAGGCGCTCTCATCAATATTTCATACTACTCAGACTGGCCAATCTCACCCATTCCGCCATAACTATTTAAGCTTATTGTCCAGTCATATCAGAATCATGACAGTCATGTTTGAAGAAGATCAATAAATTCTTATAGAGATTCCCCAAATCTAATTGTCTTAATTAAATTTTTAATTCTTGAGTTAAAGCATTACATTGTGGAGTCATCAACCCAAGAGAATGAGCTATCTGCAAAATGGAATTTGCCATGACAAGACTCTCATGGACCTGTTAATCCAGTTATCTCCCAGAGAGTTATGGATCAAGTGCAAATCTATCTTGGTATATCATAAGATTCATAAATCCTGCACTTTACCATATCATGCATTTACTAGGAGTTCATAATTTGGAACTCCATTATCATAAAATACCCAATAGGCGTTATGAATGGCCTATAAAAAGTTACATACTTTACCATCACAATGAATAGGAGACAAATGTTGTTTAATTGATGTAAACTATTCCTACACCGTTCAGTTCCATAATCAAATGGGGAAGACTGATTTTGGTGTTATCAAGTATATAAAGAAAGCTATGAACTCCTTTGAAAGGATATATCAGAGTCAAATGAAAATACTAAGCAATCACTTGATGCCATTGATGAAGAGCGCAAGACATGATTTAAAAGCCCATAGAAAAATGGAAGCTCAAGCTTCTACTAGACGTCACCAGGAGGAAGAACAGAATTCCCATTTTAAGCCCAGTTAGAGCAAGCATTATGACAAATTGATGAGTAGGAGGCCCATTGAACCTCTGAGACTTCATCAGTGTCACAAGAATATCATTTCTAAGTAGCCTAGGTTAAACAGGATCTGGTAAACTTTGTGACTCAAGCAACTACTCTTTCCATTAATTAGTGACAAAACAAATTGAAGAGCTACTTGAGTGGAAAGTCCCCCAGTCAAGAGGACGTTAATCAAGTCTACCATTGCTTTAAATGAAGCTGAGAAATGCTGGCATACTCTCACAGGAAGAATAAAAACTAAGATCAACAAGCCTCTTCAGAGCACTAAATGAATGGAGATGAAAGAGAACTTGAATTAGTGCATTGGAATATTGGAGGATGAGTACAAGCTTCTGCAAACATACCACTCCTTAACTCACCAACAAATTCATAAACTAGACATCTGCATTAAGTAACTGGAGAATGATAAAACTATTCTTAAAAAATAATTAATCTTCTGGATGTTATACCAAGACCTACCCTAGAGTAAATAAAGCAACATCTTTCTTATACAGGACCATGATGTCAACTCAAACGTCAAGTTGAACAGAGTGATGTAAGAATTAATATAGTGAATCTAAAGCTCCCAGAGTACATGTCATTACCAGATTGGAGGCCACTACTTTTTTTAGCACTTGGTGGTCCAACCTATGGAGGCCACTACCTTTAAGCCTAAGTTTAAGGACAAGTTTACACCTGGCAAAGAGAGTATCACATCTTACCTCCATTTCTATGAAGTTACAATGGAAGGTGTGACCAATCATCAAAATGTTAAGAGTATTTTGTCTTATTTTAACCATATGGCACAAGAGGTTATGGTGCCTCATATGGATGCTTTGCATACCTAATTATGTAAAGTAGGTTTTCATCATAAAATTTGGGTCAAGGAAGAGCGTGAGCATGAAAAAACAGGATTTCATGAGAATCTCACTATGCCAAAAATAAAACCTCACTGAATTTACTGCTGCTTTTATATAGAGGCTAAATGCTGTTGACTTCAAAGGTGCTTACTCTGGACAATGCTGTAGCCACCGTCAGTGCTGGTTTACATAGTAATCATAACCTAGCCATGCTCATCAGTCCATAAAAAGAAGCTTAAGTCCATTTTGGACATTGGTGCCTTGCTTGATGTAGCTGACATAAACAAACCAGAGACCTCACAAAAGGCTTACACAAAACCCAGAGTGTAATCCATGGAGAAAGAAAAGCCTAAGAAGGAGGAAACGCCAAAATGCAATTACTGTAAGAAGAACAACCGTACTTAGGGTATGTGCTTCAGAAAGAACCCTGACCTTACTTTTCATGCTCAGCAAGGGCAGCTTAGGGTTATGTAACTCTTAAGCCAACCAACTCAAAGTACTTTAAACTGAAGCATTGCCAATCTCTTATCTCACTTTTATTAGAATGAAATCCATGACAACTAAGAAGAGTGTCATGTTGACACAAGTTATTATGTTTTAGATTCACCCAATGAGATAGCCATTCCAGACCAATTGAATGCTGAGAATGTTGATGATGCTATACTACCCAAAGGCACTTATCTCAGTCAGGTTATCAGGTGCCCCAGTATAATTGATACAGGAAGCGGTACTGATCAATATCTTGCCCTGTTGATACAACCCATCTCAGGCATCCACAGTCTCCTGGAGATCAAGAAGAAGTATCATGAGACTGCTAAAAGCTCAATGTGACATTCCACCTCAAGAAGTTGCTAGTTTTTCACTGAAGTTAAAAGAAGCTTTTACCAGAATAGAAGTGTCAAGTAGAAGGTATGGGATATAGCTATTTTTGGATATGGAATCACCTATCAATGTTGTGTTGTTCTGACTTATCAAGAAGATCAAGCTCACCCAAGACCTTGAGTACTTAATAGTATAGTACTATTGCTCAAACTTAACACAAAAATGATAGATGAATAATCATCTCTGCCAATCTGGTTTGGCAAATTAATATTTTCAGCTACCACCATTGACCTAGACAACAGTCAATATGATATTCTCATCTAGATACAATTTATCAATTATGAAGGAGTTTCAATACAAAAAGAAAGATATTTATCACTCCTCAACTAAGAAAATCCCCTTGTCTTAGGTAATAAAGACCCTAGCAAGAAGGATTACTCTTGTCTGGTTGAGTATCCTGTTTCCGCTTTACCTTTGTGATACTTTACCTCTGGAAGAAACATAAAAAAGCTACCTGACTTAGTAGATGCAGTAGAGGTCATAACATTTTATGTCACCGTGAAGGTAACAACCAAAGCAGGAGAAAAAAGAGTGTCTTTACCAACATAACCCTGTTTATACCCCCAAACTGCTTGCTATACATTAAAAATGTCAATGGAGTAAGTAAGTTAAACTTAGAGTGGTAACAGGGTTTAGTGATTCAGCTTACTAGAGGCCTATTGAGCTATTACTTGGAAATTTTTAACCAGTCAAGATATCTTAGTCAAGTAAATATCTAAAGATTTTGTAAAAGTTCAATTATTTTCTTTTAATGATATTGAAAAGGTACACTTTATCAGTACTCACCTCAACTTTGGCCTACCTGCCAACAATTTAATTTGCAATATCCCTCAAGTCCAAACATCTGATAAGTTAAAATCATGAGGAACTTGAGAAAGTGCACCAAATATTCTAAGAATATTTGGTGCACTTTCTCAACGTCAGATTATGACTATATTCACATAAAAGACTGAAAAATTCTATTGACATAGGAAGTTCAACTCTAATATAAGCATAGCCTTATAGGAATATAAAGGTAGAGTAGCAATACATGAAGACAAGCTTGAAAATTATTGGATGCCAGCTTACTTGTACCCTCCAGGATCCATGGTCATCCCCTCTGTTACTCATAAAGAAGAAAAACAGTTTGTCATTGAATAGCGATAGATTGGAGGAAGTCAAATACTCTCACCAAAAAAGGACAGCTATCTGATTCCAAGTATTGACAACGCCATGGCCCAACTCTCTAGCTCAAATTTCTTCTCTAAGTTGTACCTTGCCAGCGGATATTTCCAAATACATCTTTTGCCTGAAGACCAAGAAGAATGCGTGTTGAATTGAATGGAAGGACTATTCTACCCTAACTGGCTCCCTCAGGGATTGTGCAACGCTTCTGCCTAATTCCAATGGGTGATGGATCACACTCTTCAAGGTCCTAAACTCAGATGTTGTTATATACTTAGATGACATAATGGTGTTTTCCAAACCTTCACCCAACATCTGGACCACCTCAACTTAGTGATCCAATGATCAAGAGAAAATCATATGAAATTAAAGCTTTTAAAGTGTGCCTTTTTCCAGTAGTATTCGGAATACTAAGAACATGCAATATCTTAGGAAAGAAATTCAACCATTATATGATAAAGTTGAAGCATTCTACAAGATGTTTGAGCCAAAAACTTTTCAGACATACAAGTATTCTTATAAATGATGGGATATTACCATTTAGTTATACTGACTTCTCTCAATTAGCTGAACCTCTTGTTTGACTGCTTGCAAAAAACACCCCTTTTTGGGGAATAGAGCAATGAACTAGTTTTAAGTCAATGAAGATTTTGTTGAAAATACAACCCATCTTGCAACATCTGGACTATGAAAAAGTTCTTCATTATATTTACTAACGCCTCTGACTTAGCCGTAGGCGCCATCCTTTATCAATTGGGTAAGGATGGTATTATCCCAGTGTCAAATTACAGTAAAACAATATCAAAGTTTTTTGAGATTACATTGTCATAGAGAAATAGTATTAGCTTTTCTCCTGACAGTAAAACAACTCCAGCTCTTCTTGTATGGTGCAAACTTTACAGTTGTGACAGATCATGTCTCACTAAAGTGGCTACAAAACATGAAAGACCCAACAGGAAGACTAGACAGATAAGCTCTTAAGCTTCAGCACTACAACATTATTATCATCCAATGAGCTGGAATGAAGTGATGACCATATATGAATTAACCTGACTGCCCTGCTATTTTAATAAAAGCAAAGCTGAATGATTACATGACCTAGTCATCAAGCCATACTTCTGGTAAAAGTAAGTGAAATAGTTCAAAAATGCATAAAAGACCTGATATAATAAGGTTTAAATGGATTGCTTTACAAAAAAGTTGG